>OY744607.1:32254912-32556689 GCA_963556255.1 Allolobophora icterica | reverse complement strand
TCTCTTTTCCTCAACCTTGAATCCACTCAAATCAAGAGTCTACAGCTTATTCAAAACTCACTAGCCAGAGCTGTCACTAGAACGCCCAAACATCATCATATTACTCCCATCCTCAAATCACTCCATTGGTTAAAAATCCCAGAACGAATCCACTACAAAGTCCAATCACTAACCTACAACTCCCTACATTCCTACAATATTCCCATCCCAGGTACCTTCGTGATCTCTTCACTATTCAGACAACCCGCACCACCCGATCATCGTCCTATCTCAGTCTTTCTCGACCCCCAGTCACTATACTCACCCCAAGTTCTCCAACCGAGCCATTTCCATCACAGCACCACGCTTTGGAATGATCTCCCCCTGAATTTCGCAGTTTCTTAGTGCCTTCATCATCATTGCAACCCGTCCTTCATCCTCATGTTCCTCTATCTATCATCCCCCGGGCTTTCCACTCAAAACTAAAGTCTCACCTTTTCAAATACTCCTACCCTGACTCAGGGCCGGCGCCAGAATATTTGGCGCCCTAGGCGAACCCAGGGCCGGTTTAACCACTAGGCGAACTAGGTGGCCGCCTAGGGCGGCACATTTCTGGGGGCAATAGAAAAGCCGCCGTTTTGCCAGTCCAGAGGCGTAGGCCTAACCGCCTAGCCATACAAGGCGCTTACGGTGCGTACGCACCCCCTGTCACATTCTGCTTTAGGGCCCGATTCTTTCATTTCCCTCCAAGCGCACAAATTTTAAATTTGGTTAATTGTTCCATCTGATGACATATTTAGCTGCTGCCTACGGTGTTCAAAAAGCCCGTGTACTGCGTGTATGTCTCAGCCTCTCTGCAGTCTGAACTAGTCTGTATGATGACTGATGCGGCCGGGATGCCTCATGATATCTGATACATGCCATATTGTATGTGCATTGTATATTGTATGTGTGGTATTTGTCTATACATGTACTAGGTTACCCTGATGTATCGGAGTAATTGACCTTGTTCGACCCCCAAGTCGAAGCGAACTGGGTGTTCGCTTCGACTGCACATGAGCTCATTTAGGTGTACAACCACGGCGCACTTTAACCGTATAGGCCTAATCTCACAGCTCCAGCGCTAAGATATGCCTGAAATAGTATGCCTTGTTCGTCTCTCTCTCTCTCTCTCTCTCTCTCTCTCTCTCTCTCTCTCTCTCTCTCTCTCTCTCTCTCTCTCTCTCTCTCTCTCTCTCTCTCTCTCTCTCTCTCTCTCTCTCTCTCTCTCTCTCTCACTCATTCACTCTCTGTCTCTGTCTGTCTCTCTGTCTCTATATCGTTTTATCTCGTTTTCTCTCGCTCTGTCTCTGTCGCAGTCTGTCTCTCTCAATGTATCTCTACAAGGCTTGTGGCCTGTACACTCTACATTGTCTTATTGCATTATTCAAAGCTCTCTTGAAAAAAGAAACTAAGACTCAACTGATGGTAAGGAACTTCTAAATTTAGAGTACCGGTAGTAGTTCTTGTTGCTTTAATTTTTTAAGTAGTACAGACGTACTGCTTCTCGTTTCTACATTTGCTGAAGTGAAAGCGCGAAAAATCAAATTTTGAATTTATATTAGGCCTATATTTGTATAGACTTCGCACGTAGGTAGGACTAGGACTTCGTAAACGTAGCCACAGGAGTTACTAAGTGTTCAAATGAAACTGTGCACTATATCATTAATTAATATTTACATTTAAAATTACCATTAAACGTGTTAGACCATACAACATAGGCTGCATAGCTAATGCAGTTCCAGACTAGGCCTATATTACTTTAATTATGGCTAACTTTAAAATTTAAAATTTATCAAATGCCATATTTTTGTTAAATTTAGAAGCAATAATGATTCTTATATGATTACAATGAACGACGAATCGATGGTACTAAATTAAAGATGCAGCATTCGGCTGCATTCCTGTGTGAGGGTTATATTAACTTGATTAATTTAATATTAATTAGGCCTATATATATATATATATATATATATATATATATATATATATATATATATATATATATATATATATATATATATATATATATATATATATATATATATATATATATATATATAGTTATCGCACTTGCCAGAGGCGCGGAGCGACAGGTTCGCCTAGGGCGCCAAATACTCTGGCCCCGGCCCTGGGCGAACCTGTCGCACTGCGCCCCTGGCAAGTGCGGTAACTTGGCCTAATTAATATTAAATTAATCAAGTTAATATAACCTTCACACAGGAATGCAGCCGAATGCTGCATCTTTAATTTAGTATCGTCGTTCATTGTAATCATATAAGAATCATTATTGCTTATAAATTAAACAAAAATATGGCACTTAATAAATTTTAAATTTTAAAGTTAGCCATAATTAAATTAATAGCCTGGAACTGTATTCCTATGCAGCCTATGGTGTATGGTTTAACACGTTTAATGGGAATTTAAAATGTAAATATTAATTAATGATACAGTGCACAATTTCATTTGAACACTTAGTAGGCCTAACTCCTGTGGCTACGTTTACTAAGTCCTAGTCCTACCTACGTGCGAAGTCTATACAAATATAATGTAATTTCAAAATTTGATTTCTCGCGCTTTCTCTTTAGCAAATGTAGAAACGAGAAGCAGATTACGTATGTACTACTTAAAAAATTAAAGCAACAAGAACTACTACTCTAAATTTAGAAGTTCCTTACCATCAGTTGAGACTTAGTTTCTTTTTCCAAGACAGCTTTGAATACTGCACACGTTCGTACAATGTAGAGTGTACAGGCCACAAGGCTTGTAGAGAGATATTGAGAGAGACAGACTGCGACAGAGACAGAGCGAGAGAAAACGAGAGAAACCGAGAGACAGAGAGACTTAGACAGACAGACAGACAGACAGAGAGTGAGAGAGAGAGAGAGAGAGAGAGAGAGAGAGAGAGAGAGAGAGAGAGAGAGAGAGAGAGAGAGAGAGAGAGAGAGACGAACAAGGCATACTATTTCAGGCATATTTTAGCCTTAGCGCTGGAGCTGTGAGATTATACGGTTAAAGTGTGCCGTGGTTGTACATCTACAAGAGAGAATCTGGCTCATGTGCAGCTGGGGGGTCGAACAAGGTCAATTACTCCAACATATCAGGGTAACCTAGTACATGTATAGACAAATACCACATATACAATATGTCTGTGGCCCTGTGTATCAGATATTATGAGGCATCCCGGCCACATCCGTCATCATACAGACTGTAGTTCAGACTGCAGAGAGGCTGAGACATACACGCAGTACGCGGGCTTTTTGAACACCGTAGGCAGCGGCTAAATATGTCATCAGGTGGAACAATTAACCAAATTTAAAATTTGTGCGCTTGGAGGAAAATGAAAGAATAGGGCCCTAAAGTAGAATGTGACAGGGGGTGCGTATACGCACTTAAGGAGCGTCTTGTATGGCTAGGCCTACGCCTCTGGACTGGCAAAACGGTGGTAATGGTTTAAAAAATATTTCTTTGTGTAGCTTTTCTGAAATGTGGCCGCCTAGTGGTTAAACCGCCCCTGCCCTGACTCATCTGATAGGCCTACTCCGACTTCCAATTATTCTCGCCGTAAACGACACCCGCCTTGACAGCTGCTCTGCCTTTCCTGATCTGGTACCCTGGAAATCGGACTTGGACCTCCTTTGGACTACTCTCTGGAAACCCCCTTTGATTTGGTTTGGCCTCCTGGAAATCGGACTTGGACCTCTTTTGGACCACTCTCTGGAAACCCTCTGATCTGGTACCCTGGAAATCGGACTTGGACCTCTTCTGGACTACTCTCTGGAAACCCCATTTGATTTGGTTTGGCCTGCTGGAAATCGGACTTGGACCTCTTTTGGACCACTCTCTGGAAACCTCCTGATCTGGTACCCTGGAAATCGGACTTGGACCTCTTTTGGACTACTCTCTGGAAACCCCCTTTGATTTGGTTTGGCCTCCTGGAAATCGGACTTGGACCTCGATCTTTTGAAGTTTTTGGACCACTCTCTGGAAACCCTATCTGATTTGGTTTGGACTTCTGGAAACCGGACTCGGACCTCTTTTGGACCACTCCCTGGAAACCCCCTCTGATCTGACGTAGCGCTCGTGAATAGGCTGGTGCCCTGCGCTTGGCCTTCAAGTGGCGCTTTAGAAGTTTGGAGATTACGATTACGATTACGATCCTTATAGCCTATAGGGCCTATGGAATCCTTGCATTAAAAACAGCGCGAAGAGGCAACAGGAAGTACAGTATATATATATATATAGTTCTCAAAAGAGTTTTGCTTTAGCGCCACCTACAGCCTAGACTGTGTATAATCACAGTATAAATAATTACACAGTACGTCGACTCCCGGCCGATGCAGCAGTCAGAATGTGTGACCGATCGCCATCTTGAAACAGAGCTTTTACACCGGAACCCATCACATCAAATTTTTTAAACGTTACAACAACATTGAGGACTACACGCCGATAGGCCTACACCGGTAGGCTATCCATCACATAAAATATTTTTTAAACGTTACAACATCGAGGACTTCATTAGAATTAACAATATTATTTTTAACGTTAATTTCAGTTTAAATCTATAATTCAAAAGCTCTGTTTCAAGATGACGTCACCCCAAAAACTAGTCAACAGTTAGCAATGCGAGTCGACGTACTGTGTGATTATTTATACTGTGGTATAATGTTAATTCTAACAAATTGTATACTAATAAATTTGGTGATGTCGTCACTTTAAGGAGTTTAAGCGCTGCTTTCTAGTAGGCCTACATTTTTAAATTTTCTCAGTTTGCAAAATACGGGTAAAATATTCAGCTCCATATGGATCACAAAACTCATCAAAGTTTAACCCCCCGTTTTTTCTACAATTCTCACTCACACTGGCTAATTCTCTATAATCCTTAAATTGTAGGCCTACTTGGCTTCGTATGCCTTCAGCCTACTGTATTTTTTGTAAGTAAGTAAGTATTCGTTTATTACAAAATAACAGTAGTTTGACACACCGCAAACCATTACAATAAAAATCAACAAGCATGTTAAAACGACGATACAACAATAAAACTTTATACAAATCTATCAATATAAATCATTTAGAATATGAAACATGACCCTAGGAAGAAAATCTTTTCGTTGTGTTTGACAACGAGTCCGAAGAGTCTGATGTTCCCAGTCGCCCGTATGCTTATCCTTTATTTTGTAATTACTGAGCGTTTGTGAATAAGCTGGGATGTAACGGGATAAATTTATACACAGCTTATGAGTAATATAATGTCCAATCAATAAATTCGATAAACGCTATAATGCGATCGATGCAGAGTCAGCGCTAATATTGCAGCGTCTGGCTCGTCCTCCCACTTCCGTTGTGATACTTCCGGCATGTCGTTGTCGGTTTGGAGTGTTTTGTTTACTTATGGGCATTGATTTAAAAGCTTCTCGCAGATGACCGGAGGGACAGAATAATCTCAACGTTCACTGTAAGTCGACTTTAGGCGTTAGCTAATTTAGTCTTCTTGTGTGTGATATGTGAAGAGAAACACGAAATAACACAACAAAAATATTCAGACAGCTGCGTTTCACATTCCGGCCAATTTATTTATTTTTAATTGGCATTATAAAAGCCGGCAGTTTATGTGTGGGTTCCGTAGGTTTGTAATTTGTGGTTATGATGTCGAGATCTTTTAAAATACTGGAGACGAAAACTTGGTCTAAGTCTTAAACCCAGACTTTTAGTTATCAGGACATTTAATATCACGCCTTTTAATTACCTCACTAAAGCGCTGCCTACGCTATCTTAAATAATGCTAAATATCATAAGGAACAGAAAGTATGTTAGCAAACAAGATAATGCACGCTTAACTAGAGGAGTCATAGTGGTGAGCTCACACAGACACATGGAGCACAACTAGTGGAGTAGTATCCACAGTTGACAGATGACACAAAGTTCAGATTTCTTGGATCATGTTGCATTGATGGTATAGAGCAAATACCACCTGTGTTTGATGGTCATGGTCACTTCAAAATTTTGTTGTTCCTTCATCAAGACCAATCTTTCCCAGCTCTAGACGTCTTAGTTAATTACGTCGATCTGAGACTGGGCTGTACACTTGAAATCCCATCCCTCCTTGTGAGGTCATGTATTCCAAGATGATATGCAAACAAAAAAGCCATAACAAACTTTTCAAATCCAGGTGGGAAACAAAGAATTATTCCAAAATACAAAATCTGCAGCAGCAATTCAAGCTCTCAAATTATCAAGCAAATTCTGCATTTAGACGAATATCTGCTAAAATAGCACATAAGGCAAGTCAACAACCAATGTGGCTGCTGACATGCACAAAACAGATGAAATTCTAAGTAAGTCGTTTTATTGACAGAGCATCAACACCATAGTATTGCAATAACAGCAGTCAGTACAAACTCAACGATTTCCAGTAAATGATACAAAAGTCTAAAGGTCAATCCTAAGAGGATCATATGAACCAACTGAGGCTGGATTTACCTTTTTATGGATAATATTTGGCAGTAGTAACAGTTCAGAACTGAAATGTACTGTCTGAGAGTATAATACACAACTGAAATGATGACTGATGGGTTAAGAATTAATAGATAGTTATCAAAAAGTCTATAAGTTTTACCTAAACAGATTATGAGTGGGTAGATGTGTAAAGTCACGGAAGATTATTCCATACCAAAGGACCAGAACATTTTATCGAAAATAATATCATACTAGCACCAATTATCTGCTCCCCAGTTACACACCTTATAAACAGATCCATAGCCCTCGTTCATAAACCGGATCAATGGAAAATCACCTTGATAAATCCAATCTCCAAAGTTCCTTGTCCTTCCTCTCCAAAATGTGTCTCCACTCTCCACCCTAAACATCCTTTTAACTTTATCACTAAATTCACTGATGCACCTACCTCCTTATAGGCTCCTCTGATATAGATACCGCCCAAGAAGAATTTGCACATATCACTTCCTGGCAAGTAGTAATAACCTTCGCCTCAACCCCAATAAAACTCGTGAATTAATTATCTTCACCAGAAGGAAAGCAATCCACTACATTCCCTTTATTATCCCGGGGCCATCCGTGTTACTTCCCTGCATGTCCTAGATGTCACCATCTCCTCTAACCTCGGGATGGGACCTCATCTAGAAGAGGTTCTATCGACATCTTCCTCTTCACTCCACGCCCTCCGAGTCCTCAGGTCCCATGGATTTCCACCAAATGTCTTACATGACATAGCAAGGGCCACCACCACCCACATTCTCCGAGTGCGAACTCGCAATTTCACATTGCCTGGAAAGAACGATAAAAACTATATCCCGTATGCTTTATAGAAACATTTATTAACTAGTCACTGATACCTAATTGAGATCTGATTTAACCGCATTTGCTGTCAATGTTTTTAAAGACTTTGTAATCCTGTTGCGTTTGTGTCAACGGGAATTATTGCAATAAACGAATATTGATTGATTGATTGATTGATTGATTGATAGTATGTGCAATATCAGTGCGGTAGTTTAACAAAGTTCTTGTATACTGAAAGATCAATAGTGTCATGTCTTCTACACAAAGCTTTGACAATATTTACTGATCTTGTAAGTATGTTTATAAGGAATCCAACTATATTGAAGGCTAACTGTAATTTAAATCAGAGGTGACTGGTTACAGCCCAAAGCCTGTCCATGGCATCAGAAGTATCAGCAGTGAAGTCCCATTTTTGTTTCGGTAACTGCTGTTCACAGTTTTTGAAGGCATGGTATTCGACAGCATATTATACCCCGTGATCAATCGAGTCAGTCAATCAAGTCGATCGAAACTCGGCCAAGTCGAGTCGGTCGAAAAATCTTCGACTCGATCGACTTGCAAGTCGAGTCGATCATATGTTTTAACAAGTCGAGTCGATCGCTGTTTCCTCGACTCGACTCGACTATGAAATATTTTCTTACTATTTTTGCGGCTACTTCACAAAATGACCCACATGATGTGATGACATAATGATTTGTAAACGCACAACTACCGTATTAACCTGATATGAAGTTCAGTGCAAATTATGAGTCTTTTGTCGTCTTCGTACAGTGGAAGCTGCAGATACTTTTTCACAGTTTTACGGTGAAAATGGAAAGATTAAGATGCGTTAAAAATGCGCAAGTTTCAGGAAATTTCAGCTCTGCAGTCAGTTATAACGACGATCTCAAAATGTTTAGGACGGGACTGAATGCTTCGATTTTTGGCCAAGAGCAGTGGCTCGGAAAGTGTTTAAAAGTTGCGTGAGCTAACCTCAGCCAAGTAGGTTACAGACCTAAGATGGATAGAATCATAGTTGTTAAAAATGATAGAAACTAAATAAAAAATGAAAAAAACCGTCGTTTTTTCAACAACAAAAAAAAGGGAAAAAAACGGGAAAAAACGAAAAAAGAAAATAATTTGACTTTCTCACATCATGTAGGCCCTACTGCAATTTAAAATTAACAATCTTGTTTGCAGAATTTAATCAGCAACTAACACAGCTTTATTAGTAAACACTAAATAACATCAATCTACAGCAATTATTTTATTTCTTATAAGTTTGGTTTAATAAGAAATTGAGAAATTAAAAATATTGAAATCTTTTCAAATTTAAATTGTAAACATAAGTCCACATAAGTCCATCCTGACTAAATTAACACAATTAAAAACTAAACTTTGGAGGTATAGACTACATAGTGTAAACTTTCTCACAGCAAATGCATATCAGTTTAGCCAATGCTGAGTTTTTGTCTTTCTCATTTATCAAAGTAACGTGAATCCATTCCGCACCCTTTTCTTTTGGCATTTTAGATAACTTAGAAATAACTTTATAAAATTTTATTTCTTGTACTTTGCTATTTCATAAAGTATTTAGTTCTCAAATGATGACGTAAATAGTGAGGTAAATTAGCTGAATCCTTGAAAGTATGGAGACAACATAAGGGACATCAGACAAAAAATTAAACAGAAACTGAAAAACATTAACAGATAGTAATTAAATAAAGTTACAAAAAAACTGAAAAAAACGACAAGAAAAATAAGAAACAAAAAAACCGACGTTTTTTGGAGAAAAATAAAAAACCAAAAAAACGGTTTTAACATCTATGGATAGAATTATACATAATATCCGATATAACCAATAAGACTATTTTGCCATTTTTTACAATCAGGAAAAGTTTATTATACATGGCCTACATATTCATGAAATGAAATGCGTCTAGATATAGCACAATAAGTCAATAACTACTTTAGCAAGCATCAAATACAAAGCGCCAGCCAAAAGTTGTGTGAGAATGCTTCTGAATCGGCGCTACAGAGCCAAAACTTGTTTGAGCATTGGCGCCATGGCTTCCGGGCCCATGGCCAAGAGATACAATAAAAGTCGACAAAGTCGATCGTTTATTTGCCAAGTCGATCGAGTCGACGAGAGGTCGATCGAGTCGATCGTCGGCCGAGCCAAGTTGATCGTAGCAGTTCGACTCGATCGATCACGGGGTATACGGCATATGGTAGCAGTTCTTTGGTTCTTGTTCCCCGATGTGTACAGTGGAATTACCTTGGAAATCTGTAATGCATCTGATGCAATTCCAGTATTAATGGAGCAATTAATAATTGTGACCAAGGCCTGGACAGCGTTGGTAGCAAATTTAGCAACACTTGGGTTGGTTGATCAACTCCACTGCTGTAGAATATCCTTACCACTTACAGTGCTAAATAAATTGCCATCATTATGTTACATTATGAAGAGGGCGAGGTGTTAGCGGACTGTTGTGATTTAGAGGAATGGTGAAACCAGATTAGCTCAGATTTTTTAATGAAAGTTGTTCTCTAATGAATTTGGAATATAGATTACAGTTTCAGTCGAAGTGGTTATGAACGAAATCTTAGTGCATTATGATAGGAGAAGAGTGGAAGTCATCAGATAAGATTAGAACTTGTTAGAAATATCTTGTATCTAAATTTTGTCTTTTGTTTATGTTCGTCTATGATCATGCTAATTATTCTCATTCACTTGCCTTCAACACATTTCTGTTGTGTTTCTAGGGTATCCTTTTGAATGGATAACCTAGAAATTTAATGTGTTATTCTAGTATCGTATGGCGATAGAATGCACTGCTCCAGTGCTTGTTTACAAGGCTCCTTTGTCTGTTGTTTCCCACGATTTTGTGGTACTGGTATTACATAACTCATTGGATTCATATGTGTGTCAGATCAAAGACTGAAGTTCTGAGTTGCTTGAAAAATTCTGTTAGGCCTAATATCAAGGTCTGTTGCCTTACAAGTATGTTGCTAATTTTCCATCAGTTGCAGTATCATCTATGACCTTTGATTGACCTTTGCCATAGGACTAAAATTGTATTTTTTAAAATTCTTGCCTTTTACTCCGCTTCTTCTGGTCAGTGCAACTTCAAACATGATCCATGAAAGTCAGTTTTAGTTTCATATACCATTGATGATAGCCAAATGCCTGCCTGGTTTAGCATACCTACAAGTCTTGACTGTCTGTCGAATATTACTCATCTTTACCTAATCAGTTTGTCATGACTCAGCAGTGGGGAGGGGGGATAGAGTAATGGTAGCACTCATGGCCAGGAGAGCATTAGATCGAGGTTGAATACCGGTAACACCCCTCTAGGGCGGCGCCTTGTATGGCTGCCAAACCATGTGTAATTAAGATCTTGATTGTACTGTCATGTTTCAATGTTATCTTACTGCGTTTGTCAGTTTGAATTAATAAAGAAGATTATTATTACTAATATTTAGAGCATTTTTGCAACCAAAACGTGTGCTTTTTAATTAATTAACTGACTGATGAATCGACCAACCTATCAATAAATCAATTCATTCATTGTATGTATATATGTATATATATATGTATATATATTAGGGTGATTCAAGTTCTGTAGGAAAAAAATAAAAGTAAACAATTAAAAGGGGCTCTTTACTTTTTTTGTTCCTTTTAGTCCATAGAACAAAACTGTGAAATGTGGCTGAAATTGGTTTGGATTTAGAACTGCCTCAAAGAGCTCAAATATTTATTTGGAAAATAAATTTTATTCAATTTAATATTTTTATTGTAAAGCATTTTAAATTACTCAGTAATACTTACTTACTTATTTCTTAATAAAGAACTAAAAAGAACATAAAACATAACTATAATTTATGAAAAAGAAAATATTGGAAACTGTTTTAGAAATACTTTTTAGCATTATTTAATAAATAAAGGAAATAATATTATGGCTGAAACCAGGTCAAAGACTCATCTTATTGGAGAACCTCAGGAAACGTTCTGAAATAGAGTATTGCCTACAAGCTTGGATGTATAAAAAGTTTATTTTATTCATCACAAGAAAGATAAACTTTCTCAGAAAGAATTGAAATTGAAGAAGACAGAACATTTCTTTTGGATAAGTGATCAGAAAGAAAATATACCATTGTATGCAAATTTGGCCAAGAAAGAAGAAAATAAAAAATTAAAATCACCAAAAGATAACTTAAGGCGTATTTATAAAAGAGGAAGAAAGGAAAGAAAAAGCAGCGGAATATCTGAGTCACAAACAGTTGTCCACATCAAGTTTTGAAAGTGAATCAGATGACAGTGATTCAGAAGATGAGTACTAATGAAAAGTTTTCAAATTTTGTGGAGGAACGCTGTGCGAAAACTCCAATTCCATCGACATCTGACTATAAGAGTCAGACAAAATGAGTTCAGTGCTGCGAATATCTTTCCACCAAATCTTGCTTCTGCACTGGATCGAACAAATGTCAGCAACAGAAAGGCAACCTACATCTCAGCGGCAGCGAAGAACTGAACTCATGGCAATGATAATTATAATGTATCCGTTTTATCCAATTTATAACTTTCGTTCAGCAGCATTCGAAGAACCAGATGATTCATCAATTCATATGTTCTGCAAATGTTTAAGTTGTCAATGACAGTGCAGAAAGAGGGATTGCACTAGCCTTAACCTTCAACTCGACAAAGCGAGATCAAAAACAATTCTTGTTCCAAATTGTAGAAGACCATCGGAAACAATTTCCAAATTCAAACAAAAAGCACTTTTTCCTGAATGTAGTCATAGTCACTAATTTTTCTGTTTAATACAGTACAGAAATTATGGACTTATAATTGTATACTTTCTAACGAGTTTCATTTTAATTCATTAGAAACATATTGGCATTTAGGCTAAATTTATAGACTAAGACGTAGCCAGACTTAAATTCAAGAGGAGACAACACCGGGAGACATCCAGGGGTGTGGAGGTATAACCAACTGAAAAAATTTAAAATATAAAATTTATCAATGTGGCCATGCCTATGGTAATAGATATGGCTTCTTAGGCAGTGATACATTGTTTTTTAGACTTGACTGTTAAGCTTTTCAGTAAAATTGGTTGTTTACTGAAATTCGATTTTTTGGACAAAACGAGTTAAAGTTAACTTATTTCAAGGTCGTTGAGGCAGTACTAAACATCATCCAAATTCATTGAATTTTTTTGTGGCTTATTTCAATACCAAAAGGAACAGAAAAAAGCAAGAGCACAACAAAAATAAGATTTTTCATTTTTCTGAATCACCCTAATATATATAGTATATATCTGAACAATTCATTCATTGTATGTATATGTATATATATATATATATATATATGTATATATATATAATATATATCTGAACGCTTATATAACACATTTTAAGAATCTCACAGAGATGCCAGTACATGGCTGTTTAGCAGATCTAAAAGGTGCATCTTAAGGTAAGCTGACTGCTTAAGATTGCTCATTTACTCATTTGCTCATTCATTCATTCACTCTCACTAGCCACCTGCGCACTCACACACAGGTCTTGATGAAATGTGAAGGTTGAATGGCAGACCAGTTAGAACAGGGGTGCACAACCTTTTCGTTAATTTCGGCCGCATTACAGGTTCATATTCTCATCACGGCCGCATGGGAGGCGATCCCGGGATCGAGGGGAATAAGACTCCCACCTTTATCAGTGGAGGGACACACTGTACAGTTTTCCCTCGCCCAAATTTTGAAGAAACACCAAAAAGTTAACACATTTTTTTGCGCGTGAGCGCGGAAAAAATTTTCACCTCTTTTTTGACCAGATCAGTTCAAAAGTGTCCCGTGTCCCTTCCACCTGTCATACAAGATCGCCGCCAGCACACGACCGCCAAGATATCTGCTACTATTATTTAAGAGTAGGGCTACAATAGCATAGAGGTGAGGAATTTATTGTCACTTAAGGAACAATTAATATTCTTCATGGAATAGAATTCCACAGTTTCCTATTTTATGAATTAATCTGCACACGGCCGCCAAAACATTATCATTACTGTCCACGGCCGCCAATCCTCCCTCTCACGGCCGCATGCGGCCGTACGGCCGCAGGTTGCGCACCGCTGAGTTAGAAGAAGGCTCAAACACTGAAAGTTATGACATTGACATGTTGAGTTGCATTCAAAAGGAACCATTTGTTTTGGAGTGGAGGAGTCTACAACCAGCCAAACCCAAACTCCTTGACATATGAGCATGCTATATGCAGCTTGTATTGGCAGGTCACATCAAACTCTAAGGTCTATGTGCCTTGGGACAGGCATTCAATGAAGTACAGGCAACATGTAATCTTGAATGTATGCACACTGGTGACACTCATGTAACGTGTATTTTCATGGATAAAATGGTATTAAAGAATTTTCACTGTATCCTATGGGCGAACATACTGTGACCTTGTGGGCATAATTAGACAAAAATGATAGTCACCAGTGACACCAGACGTTGTATATATTATTTATTAATTAATTATTGAACATTATTAATTAGTAACCTCTATAGCGCCGGTGTCTAATGCACAAGCTGCAGCCTGCCACACCAAAACCAAGCTGTTATCAGGTCAGCATCCAGAAGATCAGACCGCTGACACAGAGACTGTGGACGTCTATGGCCGTGGACATATTTCAATCAATCAATCAATCAATCAATCAATCAATCAATCAATCAATGGCTTTATTGCATCAACTGACAAACAACATCATATTTTTACAGTTCAGTTCCTTATGAGAATACAATGTCTAACAAAAACTTAGGAAATAGGTAGTGATTCAAAATGCATTTATCCTGCACGAGAACACCTTAATTATAGCACATACCTCTTAGACGTTGCCAGTACAATTACTTACTGATATAGCTTACGGTAGTCCTGAAAAGGCAAAGGGTGCCCCCAAAGGGACTGACGTCCCGCTGAACGGGGATACCCAACTAGTTCAGGCAATAAGTCTCTTAATGGTTCTCAATTTATTACCTTCTCATGTGCCAAACAAGAGGCTATTTTTTAATGTATGCTATTTAGTATGAGAAGGTCAAACAAGATTCATGACCTTAATTAAGCTTAACTAACCTTAACTACCAAAGGGCAAAATAAGCCCCACGGGTGCTGGGCTCAAGTGACTCTCCATCCCCCAACTAGACCTTGCAGTAGAGTTTGAATGTCCACAGTAGGAAAAAGTTGTTTCTAAGGTCATAGGAAAAGGCTAAGAAGTTCTTGCTTTAGACTAGACCTACTAGTAGGCAAATATTTTAGTCAATCAACGCTGCTGGCCTGCTTAGTCGAACTTCAGATTAAATTAGCAGTATGGATGAAATATTTGTTCTGCAATACAAATGACTTGTTGCTGTGCATTTGCATTTATAGTTGATGAACAACTAACTGTTTGTTGAAGTTGCTGCAGTCAAAAAAATCTATCATGACTCATGCAGGACAACTGTGTACAATATTGCCCTGTCTTTTCAGGACTACACTAGGCTATATCAGTGAGTAAGTGTGTAAGAGAATTCTTCCTGCACTTATTAAACAGACTAGGCTGAACAATACTTACGATGTAATTTAGCAATATGAATATTGTTCATATGATCGTGGGCGTGGTTGCTCAGTGGTAAGTTCGGCGCCTTGTGACCGGAGGGTTGCAGGTTCGAATCCCACTCTAGCCGCTGCGTACGGACCTTGGGCAAGTCCTTCACTCGCAATTGCTCGTGGCGCTTCGGCGTGAAAATTCCGGCACAGTATCAAATGCTGTAGTCGGGAGCGCCTCTGAGTAGTAGTAGACTTCGAGAGGTGCTATAGAAATATCTGGAATAAATAAAAAAAAAAAAATGATCTGTCATAGACAGCAATGACAGTGGGTCCTAGATTTTGTTAGTATGATCTTACATTACTGTGGAGCTTGGTGAATGTTTTTGTTTGAATGAGACAGTTCTTTATGTGATGTGACTTTCTGTATCACTGGAAATTGATGAAGCTTGTATTTGTATTCTGTTTAGTTGTTTAAGAATGTTGTAGTTATATAATAAAAATAATAATTATCATTAGTATTATTACAAATTTAAGGAATTTTGGATTAGTTAAATGTCATTACCATTCTTAGTAATTCTTGAATTTGGTGAATGTCATAATCAGTAAAAATTTTAACGTTTTCTATTTGGTGAGAATTAGTCACAGCAGTCTACTTTGCCCTTGTGGCTATGAAATCAGGCTTTAATTTTACAAGATCCTGGCTCTAACACTGCAACTTATAATTTAATTTCAAGCAGCTAAAGGACACTGAATCTAGACTTCTCTGATCTGGAAAGCGCTTCTTCTTTTTTGGTATTTATGTTATTGACAATTTACTGTGAAAAAGACCTGCTGGAATTCAGAAGTCTGCATCTTAAAACTGCAAAATTAAAAAATGCTTCATCAAGTCACTAGCCTTGAGCAGCACTGTTGTTTGCTTAGCTCTTCAACTTTATAGTCTCTATGTCATCTTAAGTAGCCTGAAGTCTTAGGTTGGTCTTAAAATATGTTTAGGCTGTGTTTGTTCATAGGGTGTGTTGTTTAGAAAAATGAACATTTCAACTCTAACCACAAAATTCACCTAAAATCCCTTTTGCAACACAGTTGTCATCTGTTATTATTAAAACTAGTGATTTTGAATTCAAAAGTTGCACTGCATAACCTGGTTTAGGCAGAACTATTTGAGGTTATTGGTGTATTTCTGGATTGACAGTAAATGGCAAAGCTGCCAAAAAATTTTAAACTGGCAAATCATTTCGTGTTGTTTTTTAACTACTGGAAGCAAATTTGCCCATTTCATTGATTGAGGAAGTGGCAAGTGATGTTAGCAAACAGATAAGAACA
The DNA here is from genome assembly GCA_963556255.1 of Allolobophora icterica. Lineage (NCBI taxonomy): Eukaryota > Metazoa > Annelida > Clitellata > Crassiclitellata > Lumbricidae > Allolobophora > Allolobophora icterica. The sequence continues at coordinate 32,540,495 of OY744607.1, read as the reverse complement.
GTATAGCTGGCCAACTTCAGCGCTCATAAAAGATGCGTGACCAGAATGCCCATAGACATAAAGTGTAGTTCCTGAAGACAAACATTTCATTCTTATTATTAGTCCTACAGGGCCACACTGACTGTCTGGCAGAAGGTCTTAGCAGTTCAGTTCTGTTTCCAGACAGACTGCACAGTATTATAGCCACGTCGGTGTCTGCCATTATCAAACCTGAGTCTTAAAGAGTGGAGCCATTAGCCTGTCTGATGTTTGGAGTCTGGCAGGGAAGAGCTTTGAAATGATCTACATGCTCTTGTGATCACGCCAATCATCTTGCAGGCAGAATTAGACTAATGCGAATCTTCTAATGTCGTAAAGTGCTGGCTAAGTGATAACCCGGTTTTAAACTGGACAGAAGTTGTTTTTGGCAGAAATAGTGATAATGGTAAATTGTGGTCTCATTCTGTTATGTCTCACAGCCCAATGTTTGTATTTCAACATTTGCTCAATAATCGATGGAATGTCACCTGATCCTGCCAGGTGTTAGGTGAAAGACGGACAGTCATGCGATGATTTCATTTGCTTGCTCTCATGATGTCGATGTGCACGTTGTGCTGTGCATCTGGTTAGCAGGGTAGCCCATACTTGCCTAACTGTTGCTTACTACAGGGAATTGGTTCGTCCTTACGTAAGTCTATTCTTAGGACAATAGCATATTTTGACTCTATAAAGGTTCTTTTCTCAGCTGTAGACTTATTGTTGTAGCTCATGTAAGACTGTTATACATGTATTACGTTTGTGTCTGCAATGGACTGCCAGTGAAGATCTACTCTGGCTGCCTGAGCATCTTTTGAATGTAGGGGACTTATTCTTGTAAATGTTTAATGTCATTTAGGTTAATGTTTGTTAGGTATTTGTACAACATTTGTAAGTGTTGTGTACCTAGTGAAAATTTGTAATAGTGTGACATATCAGTCATTATTGAAGAAGCGTATTTGTGCTTGCAGTGTCTTTCTACTGGGTGGTTGGGATTTCCAGTGTGCGTTACTGGTGATTTATTTCACTTGGAATGTTTCATTTGAGAGCTGTTCATTGACCTACTTGACTGAGGGACTGGATGTTTTCGTTGTGTTTTTGGGTCAAGAAGAATAGCATTGGACACCATATTGATACAAACAGTGCCTTGTTGACGGCAAAGCAGAGCCTTTGTGTTCAAAGGCTTGCTTACAGAAGCGAATCCGGCCATAAAACTAACGTGACATACCAAATGTAGATACCAGTTAACATGTAGGTGGTGGCAAGAGCAAGAGTAAACAGTTTGGGGAATTGTGCCATGTGTTGACTTCTAAAGGAACCATTCAGACATTGACAAGGTGGATTTATGGATCATTTGCAATAAGTCATGTGAGTAGATGAGATGAATCAGATGGATCAGATGAATCAGATGGATCAGATGGATCTGCTGCTATGGAAACACAAGTTCAGATTGCATTGAAATTATTTTATTGAAGTTGCGCTAGGTTCGAGAGCTTTCTAGTGGCCTTCTGTAGTAAGAAAGAGGTGGTATTTGGCAGTTGAGATCAGGAAGTGTAGATGACAGGTTGAGAAGTTTAACACTAAAAATAGACATTTCAAGCAAAGGTTTGCATTATGCATTCTGAGAAATGCAACCAAAATCCCTGCAGGGAGTCTATGATGACTTTTCGCTTCTCCAAGGTAGGAAAGCAGAGTTCTGCTGACATTCAGCTCTGATGCTTAATTGGTACTTGGTTATTTGATGATGACTATAAAATTTTTACTCTGAGCGACTATTTTGTTTTAATATTTGGGATTTGTTTTGCAGATAGACAATGGCTTGCTTGACACAAGACGAGATAATCGGTCGGACGAAGACCGTTCTTCAAGGATTGGAATCTCTGAGAACCGAACATAATCAACTGCTGGGCAGTCTATTGTCTTCTGTGAAAGATGAAGAAGGCAACAACAGTACGGCTACGGAGAAAGCCGTGCTTGTTAAGAAGTCAGCTGAAGCCATGGAGCTTGGCATCAGTGAAGCCCAGGTCTGTCTACAGGAACTTAGATTTCGTAATTGACAGTATTTCCTATAGATATGGGCCTTAAATTTGTTTCTTTGTCATGCATATCAGATCTATGTGCATTTTCGTACTGTTTGTCATGAGATGAACTCTTTAGTATACTTATTGCTAGATCCATGATAGGACATTGTATTATCTCATGTTTAGTGCCTCGATCCCCTTCTCTTAGTGGTAAGCAAAATCTGTCATGTTTTCTCTAAAGATGTTACTGCTTCCATGCAGTTATGTGCAGTACAGCATGCTGTGAAAGCACAACTGTATTGGGCTTGAAAAGTCTAGTTAATAAGAAATTTGAAATCATCTACTCTGTGGAAATCCTAATTCTTCCATCTGCACTGTCCTGTCGTCGTTCATATTGCAAGCTGTGTAGACCAATGTTAATGATATTTTATCACTATTGTGATCTGTGGGTCCCTTAGTTTGTGTGCCTTTGGGACCTTGTTCATAGCAACCCTTCGAATGAGCTTCAATTAATACTACCCCGCACACATGAGGAGGGGGTTTTGATCTTTCTGTTATTAACTAGTTTGGTGAAAGGCTTTTAGGAGCATGTTCATATTTACCTGGTGTTGAAGGTACTCATCTTCTTATTTAGCAACTCTAGTCCCCACAGAGAATCTCCAGGCTGGCCAGGTGAGCAGAATGTACATTCTCTGTCATGGTTTGAGCTTTGGAGTTACTTTCATGAGAACCTCCTCAGACAACTTTACAGCGTCTGTTGATTTATTTATTTATTACACTTATTACAAGCACAGGGCCAGAAAATCTTCTTCAAAGGTACAAAGGAAGTGTGACAAGACAACTTGTCCAGGATTTTTACAGAGAATTTGAACAAACTTTAATGAGACTGGTTTTAGCCTAAACCGTGTAAAAGTAGTTCATAACTTATCCTGACATGTGATCTCAGTGACGACCAGTACCAGTCATTGATTGTATTTGATCTTTATAACCTGAATAATTTGCAGTTCTGGTTGTTTCTTTTTAACACCACTGAGAGTTCTGCCAAAAGCGCCATCTTCTTATTTGGCAACTCAGACCCTTTGAGTAGCCAGATGTAAATATGAATGATATGATATCTTCATGCACACGTATAAGATCTTGTTGCTCAGTCAATATGCACTTGTATCAATATGACCACAGGCAGGAAGAGCTAGGGGAAGCTTGTGCTATGGCAGTGCAGCCTGGAAGCCTCATCAACCGGGGTTGAGTAATTTTAGACATAGGATCCTGTGATTCACCAGCCAGTGGCTTATGTCTTTTCCTGAAGCAGGAGTTGAGAACAAGCAAGCCCCTGTGCAAAGAGTTGTAAATGTATCCTACCATTTGATTGTCATGCTCTGGACTTAATGACCCCTTTAGAACAACTTACTATGTATGTGCCATGTGACTGTACTAGAACAACCTATATGTGCCATGTCCATAAGTGACTCAACTAGAACAACCTAAGTACTATCTATGTGCCATTTCCATAAAGTGACTCCTTTAGAACAACCTAATCTTGCGTGATGCTTAAGCAAGACTGTGACAAGATGTTCTCTGTATTAGCCTCACTAAGAACCAATGATGCAACATATGGGCTTAGGTTTTTGAGTACTTGATTGCTATCAGCATGCTTGCTCATTGGATCTGTCTAACCCAGGATTTGACCCACTGAGAAACTGATGAGATATATGGCTAACCGTTATGTGACTTGAAGGTCACCAAGCCTACCTACCTTCTGTAATAAGATGTGAGGCAGCCATTACTCAGTCAGTTGCTAAGTCAGTGGCACAAGTCTATTAGTTAAATGTGAATTATGAAACAGTGGGATTTTAGGAAGTCATGGGCAAAGTTGTCACCCATGGTCAAAGCCTGTAAAAGCAAAAGGCATAAGTATTATATTTCCTGATGTGACAGGTTGGCCTAAATTTCTTACCTCATAATTGGATAATTGAAGGCCGTAGCCCTGTCAGTGGGTGTGCAGGCATAATGACAAATTAAACAAACTGCAGCAACAATTTTTCTTTTGGTGCTAGACAGGTTAATTATTTTGAGACTGGTGGTATGGGTCAGGAAGTAAACGGAATTGACTGGCTTCATATCCTGGACTATTTGATTCTTCTGCAGTGGATGAATAGTAAAACAAAGGTGCTGGGGCATTATCCATTCTCCAATTTGATCTCTTGGGCAGTGCTCGAAATGGAAAATTTTATGAAACGGAACGCTAGTCAAAGATATGGGAGCATTCACGTTAATTTCATAGTATTTTCCACAATAATTCATTTGACGAACCGGAACGGAACGCTGACGAACCGGAACGGCGTTCCGGTCCATTTCGAGCACTGCTCTTGGGAGACGTCATCTGTGTATTAGAAGATGCAGACCTGAAACTGTGATGTAAACTGTGAACTTTCGTACAGTACATGAAATTCCACAGCTTACATCACAGTTTATATATTATATTATATATAGTACGTACATATATATGCTCATACTGTGTAAAGTTTGGCTATTTCTTGCCTGCTTTCAAAAACTTGTGAAAATTTAACTGCACTCTTACGTGATAGTTAGACTTAAAAAGTTCCTCAAAGAAGTTGAAAAAGTCTTGTTTAGAATTCAGCCAGTTTTGGAGACAAAATAATGTGTGAGCATTTACTATTTTAACTGCTTTGTTTACACTTGACCATATGTTCCTTATTGTAAACATTTGCTGTGAAAACTTTCTCAGACTTTTCATTCAGAGCCAACTCTTGCATGATTAAAAGGGAACCGACAAATTCATACAACCTAAACTAACTGAAACTGAAATATTACAGCCATTCAAGGGTCAGTAAATACTCAGGCATGTATGTAAAGAGTTGCTGGAGTGGGGTTTAGATTGCGATGGTGGACTGGAGTTCTGAAGCACCATGGGAGACAGAGATCTAGGACATTTTCTGATACTGGGGCTTATGAAGCACGTACCCCTACATAAGTTGAGAGGTTAGAAAAATATCCAGTCTTCGATTGTCGTGTTATATTTGTACTACATTATTTAGTCGATGTATGTACATACAGTGTAGACTCAGTTACGCGCTCCTAGTTTACTTGCCATTCTGATTAATATGAATTGGTGTTTTGTCTCCCTATTCTTTTTACTGAACACATCGCACTGGATTACATGCCACACAAGAACTGCTGTGTAGTGTTAACTCTTGACTTTTTCGAGCTTTTTTTCCATATTAGCATGCGGCCTGGTTTACATGGCATATAATAAGGCATGTCCCAAGTGACTTCGCGTTAACGAGTCCACACTGTAGTTGTCTAAGCTAGTGTGTGACCTCTAACTTTATTATCTTTTGCGTAAATATATTATAATGGATTTTATTATTGAAACCTTGCTTGTTTTTGTTTGAAAGGTGGTGATTGCCTTGGCTAATCACCTTCAGTACATTGAAGCTGAGAAGCAGAAATTGCGTGCTCAGGTTCGCCGCCTTTGCCAGGAAAATGCGTGGCTTCGTGACGAGCTTGCCAATACACAGCAGCGACTTCAGGAGAGTGAGCAGAAATGTGCCACTCTGAATGAAGAGAAAGTTCATCTTCAGTTCATGGCAGAAATGAAAAAGTATGATGGTGATGACGTTAAGGTAAGATGTTCATTGGTTTCATTATCTGTTAACATGGGCATAATTTAAAACCTGTTCAAAGCTAAATTAAGTCAAAGTAAAGCATCTTTTCATCTACAGTAATAAAACAGGGGACATGAGACAGATTTCAGCAAATGTTTAACTTAATGTGGTGCAGTGTAAGCGAATGCATCTGTTTATAGTACTTCTTTAAGAGAACTCAATATTTGGTAGCATTTCCAAGCTCTCTGTTCATGTCCTATATTCCCTATATTTTCTGATCTTTTCGTGTACTATCACTGACTGATATTTATTTATTTATTTATTGTTATGCATTTATTAAGCACCACTGTAAATGACCAAGCATCAATTGATGGTGCTGAGCAATTGCTCAAAATCCCTACACAGGAACTATCTCTGGGGAGGCTTGAATCTATACTCTCTTTGTTACATGGCAGGTGCTCTTACCAATAGGCTACCATGACCCACGGTAGCCTATTGATATTTACCTGTGTTTGGATTTTCTGTTTTTAACTTTTTCATTTAACTTCTAAAATTTGTCCTCCTCTTGTAGTTTGGTCACACTTCCTAGAGAAACTGACCTGTCAATGCACATCAGAAAGGATCCTAAGCTCATTTAGCATATATCAGTAGAAAGAACACTCTGCTGTCTTATCACTAACCAGTAAACTTTACTCTATCTTGATGTACTACAATGTTAAAGTGTTTTCATCAGGACACTGCTAAGCTTGAATTATGGTGGTAATGGAGCAAATCATTATGGCCTACAGCCAGCCCCATCTTTATAATTACCTGTGTGCTACACTGGCTCTTTGGGTGTTGGCCACAATGGAAGTAAAACAGGTCAAGGCAATACATTTATGTACCTATGGGAACTGCTTAGAAGCAGAAGTACTAAAGTCAGAGCTTCATTTGGCTGAGTTGCAAACATGACCACAACAGTACAACAATAGGAGAGCTTTTAAAACCTCTCAACTTGCATGCTGGATGGTCAATAAAGGATGAAAGGCTGAGTGGGTGCTTTCCTGCCAGCTGAAGTATGTGTGTATGAGCATTTAGCCACGTGAGTGTTTGCTATTAGCAGGCCTTATTGTATGATTTATGTATATGGTCGTCACTGATGTGTTTGTGTGAGGCAGGAATCGGGTGAGGGAGAGAGCAAAGAAGCACCTGATATGTCGGCACAGATGCTCGATCTAGGATTCCCCGAGGATGAGGACGATCAGCAGCCAGAGGGTAAGAGATGAGATGCTTAGCATTTCTGTGGAAACACTTGACATGCCACTCACCATTGTTCCCAGTGTTCTTATAAATCAGACCATGTAATGGGAAAATGGCATTTCACTTTCATTTTGTGCAGCCACTGGGGAGAAGTTGCCCTTTAGGTGCATTATTATTCTTATATTTAAGCAACAAGAATGTATCCCAAGAGAATGAGAAAAAATGATGTGAGAGAAATGTATTACTGGTGGGAAAAGGCTGGCAGTTTTGTTATTTCCAGCCAGTCTTTGCAATCTCTTGCAGAGAGATATATTCAGTGTCTATATTTTTCTTTCTTATATGCCATACTTTCTGTATATTGTTCAGTTCTGTTAATGGGATTTTGTTTTGTTAGCCAAATCCGGAAGCCTTGCTCATGCAATGGGTGGCGGATATGAGATCCCGGCTCGCTTGAGGACTCTGCACAATCTCGTTATCCAGTATGCATCACAGGGTCGTTACGAGGTTGCTGTGCCGCTGTGCAAACAGGCGCTTGAAGACCTGGAGAAAACCAGTGGCCACGATCATCCAGACGTTGCTACTATGCTGAACATTCTTGCCTTAGTGTACAGGTTTGGAACCAATTTTAGAACTTAAGTGAGTTTGTAAGATAGTTAACTATAATGTGAGTGCTAATGAGTTAACTTAATATTTCTGCCAATTCCTGTTATTGAGACCTGGACTCAAGACTGTCATAAAAATACTGTTGATGAAACTTCCTGTTCTCTGGCTAATGCATGATGTGAAGTTTTGAATTGCCCACATCTTCATATTATAATTAATTCTGATTCTGTACCTGATAGCAAAATTTAATCTCTGGCTTCATAGCTAAAATAAAAGACCTATCCCATAACTTGACTATCAAGTAACTTATGTGCATTTGTGTTTGTTAGTTTAAAGGGATCTCATTTCCTTAGACTGTTACTATGTGCAAATGACAGTTTCTTTTATTTGTTAGTTTTTGTTGTATTTTTAGAGATCAAGGCAAGTATAAAGATGCGGCCAATCTGCTGAATGACGCTCTGGCAGTTCGAGAGAAGACGCTTGGTCTTGAGCATCCGGCTGTGAGTCATCATATTTCATTTTATCAGAATGAGTCTTTCTTTAGCAGTGATTGAAGATTATCAACTGAGGATTGTAGGTGATAGCACCAATGTCTGAATAAATCAATGTCTGAAGAAATTAATATACATTACATTACAGAGATTGTCTGGCTGTCTTTTGTGGTTGTAATGGATATACATACTGACTTCTGAAATTAGAGTTAACTCTTTTATGCTTAATTATTTTCTTCTTGCATAATTGTCTTGGTTGTCCAGTATTTTCTGTAGATTTTAAGTAAATTTCTAAGCTGTTCAGCAGTTATTTTTTAGAACATTTCAAGGCTCATGTCTATCTTGTATTTTGATGACTTGATAACTAGCATGCTATTTTGAGTATATTTTACAGATTCAGGTGTCTTCTGAGGTCTAGATTAATTAGTATTGGTTTCTTAAACAGTTATTAAAGAATGCTTTTTAGATTTATTTTCAAATTGTTTCTGAAAACTATTAAGCTAGTGTTTGGTTTATTGAATAGGTGGCTGCAACTCTGAACAATCTGGCTGTTCTCTATGGCAAGAGAGGTAAATTCAAGGAAGCTGAGCCACTCTGCAAGAGGGCGCTTTGCATCCGTGAGAAGGTGAGAAGCTTCACACAGGCTTAACAGCAAAATTAAATATTTAAGCTTTTGCAGCAGAATAGAAATGTTTATGTTCTTCCAAAGTTTGAAATACACTTGTTGGGTACTTGTAATATTAAAAAATTTCACACTGAAGTCTAACTGACTAGTATCTCTCTACCTTATGCATTAGACAATGGCATTGTAGAAGTTGCTAATTAAATAATAATTAAAATTAAGATCACTTGATGAAGGTCAGCTCAAGGTCCATGCACAATGACATCAGAGGAAGTTTGAACATGTATGCTGTATGTTACGGAGTGGGTGCTCTACCTGTGAGTCATCGTGTGCAATTGCTCATTGGTTGTCTGAGTAATTATTAGCTGCTTAACCATTGGCACTTCACTGATAATTATTATCAGATACATGTTTCAGCCAAGATTGAAATTATATTATGCTTGCTTTTTACAGTTTTTACAAGTGCAGAACCTTTGACAGATATTGAAGGAAACACTAATATATAATAAATATAATATTAATTAGCAATATTATGCTGGTGTCATATTGTCCCTAAATCTTCAAAAATGGGATTCAAACGTACATCATCTGTTGTCTCTTGTTCTAATATTTTCCTCTTTTATTGGACATTTGGCTGACTTGTCTTTTGCTGAAGGAACCTGACCTGGATACCATCTCCAACCACAGTAACATTTCAAAGATTCTTGAATGGATTAAGAAATGTGTTACTTCATCTCCTAATTTCAGTCATTACCAATCGGCTAATCATGAGAGCTAATCCACTGAAACTGCTCTTGCCTTAATGCTGGACGTCATCTTCTCATCTTGTCATCTGTTGATACTAGAAAGGTATGCCTTGACCTCCATGTTGCTTTTGACACTATTGACCACCAGCTAGACTCAGTAAAAGCACCAGTATCTCTGGGACTGCATTAGAATGGCTAGCTTCTTACCTCTGCAAACAGTCTCAGAAAGTGGGCATCTAGACTGCATGGTTTGATCCTTCTTGCTGCACTGTTGGCTTGCCACTGGTATCTGTTCTCTGTCCGTTAGTATTTACAGTCTTCACTTCAAACAGCCATATAGCCAATCACTTTGGAGTTCAGTTACAACAGTCTGCTGACTTATTCGCTAGGTCACATAATCTTCACACAACCTGACTTTGGCAGCCACTGATCAGTCTGGAATGGTTCTGCTTCAACAGTTTGACCATAAACCCAGATAAATCTGGGCAGTCAAGTGTGGCTCACACAATGCATGCATTCTTTCACTTCCAATACGATTCTAAAGATATCTTCAGATAAGGTCTTCTCCAAAGACATGTCACAAATCATATCCTCTCACCTCAGTTGTGTCAACTGAGTTTTGCAGGTATCTCATCAGATTGAGAACTCAGCAGGCTTCTATGCATCCTAAATTCTCTGGCTTGCATGGTTCTGCTTGTGTCTTCTTGTACACAATTCTTGACCCTACTGGGTCATCCACATTGGCTTTCTGTAGAATTCAGAAATAGATTCAAACTGGCCTGTCTGACCTATAAAACCCTTACAACAAGCATTTCTACCTACCTTCAACCATTAATCTTTCCTTACATTCCTCCTTACAGCCTGCAGTCTATGAGTATGGATTTTTTTGACTGGGCCACAATGCAGAACTCTTGTGGGTTCTCATTTATTCCATACTGTTGCCCAAGGAATGGAACTGACTATGTTTCTCTGATGATCTTTCACTTTTTCTCCTTCAAGAAAAGCCTCAAAACTACCTATTTCCAACTGACTCTTAAACCTCTTAAACTGGATGTCGAACTTTTTTTTACCTGATGACTGAATAACTGCGCCTCAGATATGCGTTTTTGTGTGATCTTGCACACACACAAAATTTCCGTAATTAATAATAATTATAAATAATAAAATATAGTAATTTCAATTGAAATTTTAATAATAGCTTAATAAGATTTCTAGTTGAATTGATTAGATTGTATAGCAAATGTGTTTTGTGATATCTTAGGTTTTAGGTAAAGATCATCCAGATGTAGCCAAACAGCTGAACAATCTGGCATTACTGTGTCAGAATCAAAGCAAATATGAAGAAGTGAGTTGGCTTCTTCATTGTGTTACTGATGTCATGGGATACCCTGTTATATGAATAATATTAAGCAAGAAGCATAATTGAAACAATAAAACCTGTAGCATTTCACTAAATAATTTTGACAAGGTTAGATAAGATAACTGCTCAGTTTTTCTATACCCCTAACAACAGTAGTCTGTGTTAGGTGAAGCCAGTCTTTGCACAACTTGTTGATTGTGGAACGAACTATTTCATTTCTGTTAGAAATGTTAAGATTATGTCCATTTTATTACTGTTTTGAATTTTAAATAGTAAGGTGATCTTGTGATTTTCATGGACATTTGATAACTGAAGTTCTGGATGGCATCTCTGGCTATTAGATCAAACATTTCAACAGCTGTTCAGCTTTTGGATTGTTTGACTTGGGCATGCATGAATAGCTCCAAGTGAAGTCGCTCACACTTCATACACATTGCGTCTTCTCGAGATTAGCATAATCACTTTCCTTCTTCTAAGAGTTACACACAGAATTCACATTTGAATGCAACAAAAGCAGAAACATTGCAAATTACCCATCACATCGTTCTTAATTGTAATTATAACGACACATTTATGCAGCATCTGTTCAGAAAAATTCCTCAGAGGCACTCCTGATATGACAACACAAGACCACAGTCAAGGAGTATTAGTTGCAAGTCATTTTGAAAGACCCTGGTACAGTTTAAAATAGTTTGAGTTACTTTTATAGTAAGGAGGTGTGTTACAATAATCATGCCACCAGGTGGAGCTGTATTATGAGCGAGCGCTTGAGATCTATGAGAGCAAGCTGGGACTCGATGATGCTAATGTTGCTAAGACAAAGAACAACTTGGTAAGGTTTTATGGAACCAGCGTCTCATTGTGTTGGCTGTTTCAGTTATTGTTTATTTCTGTGCTTAAATGTACATCTGAAACCTTGATATACAACGATCCGAAACTCAGAATGTAGTCGGTTGTGCTTTTACAGAATAAGTTTTTATACTGCACAGTTGAGTATTTAAAGTCTTGTAGAAACATGACTTTTGTCTGACATCTATCGTATATCCAGGTTTCAGAGCATGCATATATACACAGTGCAACACATGTGTATGCTATATCTATGTGCATGAATAATATGCTTAGATACATGTGCATTGTACATCATGATGTACTGCACATGTTGTTATAATTGGTAGTTTTAGTGAGGGTGTGGTATTTTGTTTATTAGACGTTAAGGACTAGTATCTAGATCCACATGTTGGCCTGGTTTTTGAGCTGGATTTGGTTTAGTTTTGTTCTCTGGTCCTACAGTGGTTTTGATTATGCAGTTCATTTGGTTTCTTTTATTCAGTTTTGTGTATTTTGTGTCAGCCAGGTTGAAAAACATTATAAACGAGCACTAGATATTTATGTGCGCAGTTTAGGACATCACGATCCCAACGTATCTAAAACGAAATTCAATTTGGTAAGAATACTGGACATATCTTAAAAGTGTATATTGATTATTTAACGATTTTATTGTTAATTCAGCATTTATACTTAATTCATGTTGCATCAGTTTGGTGCTTTATAATGGCATGTAGCCTTTGGTGTTGTACTTTGTTGGAATGAATGTTTTTGGGTTAATGTGGGTGAAGCAAAATTTGGTTTAGTTTGAACATTGGGCATTTTCCCCCACTGTTTCACAATATGATTTTATTTTCAGTGTAATATTTATAATGCTTTGTGAAGATTTTACTTATAGGTTTAGTGCTGTGGTTTGGCATGTAAAAATTCTGTGTTGTTGCTTACTGGTTGAATGAATGAAGTATATAACTGATAATAATAATAATAATAATAATAATAATAATAATAATAATAATAATAATAATAATAATAATAATAACAATAATAATAATAATAATAATAATAATAATAATAGTAATAGTAATAGTATAATAATAATAATAATCTTCGTTTATTAATTCAAACTGACAAGTACACAGTAAGATTACGTGATATAATAGTAACAGACGATAACAAGTTTAACAAGATTCGAATTTAACTGTATGGCAGCCATACAAGGCTCCCATCTGTCCTACTGCTCATTTTACAATCGCCACCTAGCGAATGAAGGCTGAGTTAACCTTGTGGGGCTAGCGGGTATTGAACCCGCGTCCTTCTGGTCTTTGTGCCAGCGTGTTACCATTCAACCACCTCCCCCCCTCAAACAGATTTAATGTAAGATGTACTCATTTCTTCAGCATTTTTTGATACATGTGTCAGTCTTGGTGGCAGCAGCTCCTAATGAGTGTTTTGTACAATATAAATTGTAAATACAACCCAGGTACTTTGTTGCAGTTCTGTTAATTTCTTTTACTTTTTATGCTCCATCCACTTAGGCTGACTTGGATCAGGCTATTTGCTACGATGGGGATCATTTCTTAATTTTGCAGCACATGATAATTGTGATCACTGGCTTCGTTGCACTGGCTTCATAGTCAGCCAAGAGCCAGTTACTAGAGTGCTTGAGATAAAATATTTTATACTTTAGTTTTCTGATATAGGATTATGTTATTGTATGCCAAAATTTATTTGATAAAAACAAAATTTGATCTTTGTGTTTCTTAACTTTTTGGTTCTCCAGACATTTTTCTTTCACATTGATTTTACTGTTAATTTATTTGAATAATTATATTTATTCAGTTTTGTATGTTTTTGTTTTGTTATTACTCCTTTTTGTTTTAAAATAACTGCATATCATTGTGAATTTCATAATTTAAAGCTTAAATAGAGATAATGATAATAGATTAAATAAAAATTTGCAGCTGTCTGTGTATAATTTATCATGGTATTGACCTGCTGTCGATTATTTTTGAGATATGTTGTGAGTGCGTGCTTTTCAACTTGCACTGTGTGATTTCACTTATCAGGTGACCTCCTTGCATCAGTTTATAACTATTTTCTTGCTGCACTGCACCATCATTTAATGTCTTGTGCATTAGACACAAATGCAATGGAAGATACTAGTTAATTCTTAGTTTAACCATGTCTATTAGAAACATGACAGTGTAATATTAGTGGTCAAGGTCAGAGTGACAGATACACATGGTGTGTGTTAACCTGTCAAATAATTTTTACAAGTGACAGTAATAACAGTAATGTCAGAGGTTTTCAGACCTCATTGCAAGGCCTAGATGACCAGCATTTTATTTTCTAAAGTTCTGGCATAAAGTAGTTTTTGTTTTGATAGTTTTGTTATAATGGGAAGCATAAAATTTCATTAGTGAAGAACGATGGCTTCATAATGAAAAGTGATCCTGTTTACTGAATAACTGTCACTTTGTGACATGTATGAACTGTCTTCTCCTTCTCAACATTCTATATTTATTGTTTGTCTGATGTCTGTAACGATTAGGCTTCAGCTTATTTGAAGCAGTCCAAGTATAAACAGGCTGAACAACTCTACAAAGACATCCTCAATCGAACTCATGAAAAGGAATTCGGGAAAATTGAAGGTCAGTGTAGACTTTTTACTACTTTAAGTAATATATGTGTCTTTCTAAATTTCTAAATATTATTGCTTTTAATGTTTACTGTTATGCCAGCAAATGCTTCTTATCTGAAGTGTTTTGTTGTGGTATAAGCAGTATGTAGCTTTGAGCAGGACATAGTTTATATGTTGTGGCAAGAGATTATTATTAAAGAGCTTTTATATAGAGCCCCTTCAAGATGATCTACTCAGAAGCGCTCCTAGTCCAACCACGGCTAAAGAGAGTAGTTTTCAAGTCTGTAAGAAACAAGGTACAGTGAGTCATAGGGACCAGGCGGAGTGCAACAGGAAGGCCATTCCAGGTTGCGGGGCCAGCGACTGAAAAAGAACGGTACTGCATAATGGCTGTCCGCGTGTTGGGGACCAAGAGCTCGGCCTGGTCAGCCGAGCGAAGAGCAGATCGCTGCAAGACCCCCAAGGTAAGGCGACACAACTCCCGCAGGTATGGGGGGCAAGTCCCTCCAGACAACGCCTAACCAGTGCAGAGACCCTGTAGGCGATCCGCAGCGGGAAAGGGAGCCAGTGCAGAAGATCCCGCATAATCGCATATTAATCTTCAAATGAATGAATGAAATAATTGGCACTGAATATGCTGACCATTGCTTTGGTAAAAGTCAGACTGGAGAGTGAGAAAATGGCTTGTGTTTGAATAATGAACTCTAGGTTGTGTTAAAAATGTCTAGTGTGATTACTGCTGTATTTATTTACAAGGTGACAATAAATCAATCTGGATGATTGCTGAGGAGAATGAAGAAAACAAGGTAAGTCTTAACTGTTCCATCTGAACAGGTGTTCACTCTTCAATTAGGTCCCATTGCTACAGACAAAACACTGATGATCATACAGTAATTATCTGTAAAATAGACTTTAAGTGCAATATCATGTCCTTGCTCAGGGTATTGTCTTAAGTTAAACAAAGCCATTGGAATTACAGTGCAGATTTTTAACAACACGAGTGTCATAAGACAAGGATTAATGTCCACGCATACTGTGGAGCACAAGTACATGAACCCAATTCTAACTGCTGCTAGCAAATCTCTCACAGTGTTCTTCCAAGCATGAATCTACAGATTTTGTTAGTCTGGGTTGGAGATTTGATCGAATAAGTCTGTTTGGGAGCAGTAATAGAAGGAGGTGTTCCCACGACCAATTTTGCGCATTGTTTGATTAGGCAACGATGCTGCACATGAGTCTGCAGGTTAGGTAGCAACTGGATTGGACTACAATAAAATAAATAAGTCATCCTGGAAGGCTAATTAGCTGTTTTACTACTTTATTCTCCTAACTCTATTGTTTATGTATATACTTGCACATACCAAAGAAAATGCCATGAATGATGCATGCAAAATGACTGGCAGCCTTGAAAGACATATGTGAGGGCCTTTTAGTAGTTTCTGCTTATGCTTGCTTCCATAGGTGTGTGCCTACTTGCATTCAATGTGAAGCACACTGGCATATAATGTATGCACAGTGTGCTAATGATTGCTGCGTGATAAGTCTGTTGCACTGGTGTCCATATAATGGCCATGCATTAAGCATCATCCTGAGTTATAGGGCTGCACATTATCAAATCTTCAGTTTGAAAAAATATGACAAAACTATAAAAAAGGCAAGGAAAAACAAAGAAGTCGTAGATAATAGCAATAATCAAGCATGGTTTATTGTCATCAGTAGAAATTCTAAAAGCTGTTGCTGATGCTTTTGCAGGGTAAAGCTAAAGATCCCCAGAGCATTCCAGACTATGGCAACTGGTACAGGTCGGCAAGCATCGACAGGTGAGTCGGAATATATTTATAGGTAAGAGGAGTTACAAAGGGAAAAGGGTTAATTAGGCAATCAGAAAAGCTTGCCTTTAGAATTAAACTTAGACTGATATAAACAAAGATAATAAAATCATTTGCATTGTCTCGTGTTGTTTATTTATCTTCCTTTAATATGAAGTAATTGTAATCGAACATTTGTAAAAGTGCGACTCAGCGATTCAGAGTCACTCCCAACTCAAGTCAATATTATTCATGGACTTGAGGCATTTCTGGAACAGGGGAAGGAAGAGAAAAGCCGCAGTTCCTTTGGAAGACGGTTCCAGCTAGAGGGGCCAGCATAGGCAAAACTTCTAGATTGAGCAGTAGCCCCACGCATGCGGGAAACAACCAGAGGGTCTCTGGCGGAGAGTGGCTCCATCGACCATGGAGTATCTCTCGAACATGCCTTTATCAAGGTCTTGAGGTATGAAGGAGCAATCCCGACAAAACTGTTGCGCATAAGAGTTAAACTTAGATCTCTAAGCCAGTGGAGAGTGTCCTGAATGAAGGCAGATATGTGGGCAAACTTCAGGAGACCACCAATAAGGCGGGCGGGAGTGTTAAATATTGACTGAAGCTTGGAAAGGTTTAGTGAAGAGAGACCAGCATAGCAGATGCCACAGTCAACCCTATTTAGTACAGATCAGTGCATGTATGAGAGCGGTGACCATGTGAGAGGAGAGCGAGTGACGGATGGTGTAGCATTGATGTAGATGATAAAGGCATGTTCAAGAGATACGATTTACATGGTCTGTAACTGAAAGAACTGGATCCAATGTAACGCTCAAATCGCGAAGTGAGGAAGAGTAGTGGATGTCTAGCACGGGGAAATTCCATGTCAATCTTGGCAAGTTGGGCTTGACCACCAAGCCAAATGATTTGGGTTTTTATCTGAATTAAGGCGGAGACAGTTAGAAAACATCCAAAGGTCCAGCACCGTGGTGGCCTCAAGGACCCTCACAACCAGTAAAGCAGCTGTGTTTGCTGGGCCATGGGTAAAGACTTGGGTGTCATCTGCGTATTGGTGAGCCAAGACTGCTACCCATAATTGGTTGAAATCCTTAAAAAACTTCATTTGACTCCAACGTACCGAAAATCATACACAGAATGTATCCTTCGTTCGCTGTCGAAGTTGTGAACCACGACTGCAGACTTTCAGTTCTGATATCTTTGCAGCATCCCACTTCTGAATAAGTGACCAATGGGACTGTCAACCCAATCCTTTTGTTGACAATCCTTCTGATTAAATCCTTGTTCTCTTCGTACTTAACGCCTATTTAACGTTCACCTTTTGAACACTAATTCTACGTATAAGTATAACCTGAATTAATCAGCAACACAGTTTAATATCTTTTCAGTTTAATAAGAAACAAACAGACAGAACTCAATTCGATTACAACTCAACTAGTCAGCCACACTACTACAGCGAACACACTCGAATTCAAACTTCTCTAGTCAGCATAATTCTTCGCGCCTCTTGACACACCTGTGTTCTGTGCGCCTACGCGAACTCTAATAATATACATATAGCGCGCCGCTGCCGATATCGGCCGGCCGCGCGTGTCACTAAAACTAAACGTTATACATCTATCATATATACATATACACGTGAAACTAAAGTAAGCGCACTAAATATATACGCCAATATCTCGCACTGCAAGACTGTACACAAAACTCAGTTCACATTACCTCCTTCCTTTTTCTGGAATTGAGCAAATTAAATTTCAAAATTTGCGAAATTACCAAAATACATGAAACATATATATATATATCTAACTAAATAATGAACAGTCTTACGATTACTTATAACCTTGACAAACAATCAGCAATAACATTCAATCTGCCCTTCTTGTACTTCACCTCAACATCAAAAGTTTGTAAGGCTAACGCCCAACGCACAAGTTTAGCAGACTTAGACATTGACTCCGTCAAGTATGTAAGAGGATTGTGATCAGTAAAAATGAAAATTTTCGATCCAATTATAATTTCTTTTAACTTGTTTAGAGCCCAAACAATAGCATAGGCTTCCTTTTCCACAGTAGCCCATCTCTTCTGGGTATCAGTTAACTTCTGACTGATAAATGACACAGGGCGTTCTATTCCCTTGTCGTCCCTCTGTGTTAAAACAGCACCGACTGCAAAGTCACTACTATCGCAGTACAAATTGAATGGTTTTCCCACTTCAAAAACATATAACACTACTTTGGATCGCACAGCCTCTTTAAGTAAATCAAATGCTTGCTGATGTTCAACAGTCCAATCAATATTATCAGAAACACGTTTACTAGTTAAATCAGACAAAGGTTTCGCAATCTGTGCAAAGTCCTTAATAAACTGTCTGTAATAATTAAAAAATCCAAGCAGTTGCTTAACTTGCTTCTTAGTTTCTGGGATCTTCAAATTAGTCAAACTTTCAATTCTGTCTGGATTCATCTTTATCTTACCAGACCCAACCACATGACCGATAAACCTTACCTCACTCTTACCAAATATGCATTTTTTCAAATTCAAAGTAACGTTATGCAATCTCATTTGCATCAAAAATGCATCTAGATGCTGCAAGTGAACTTTCCAACTGTCAGAATGCACAGCAATGTCATCAACATACGGTTCTGCAAAGTCATTTATAGGCTGTAAAACTAAATTTATCGCTTTAACAAAAGTTCGTCCAGAATTTATCATTCCAAAAGGAACACGAGTAAATTCATACAGTCCATTATGTGTTACAAAAGCTGTCTTCCATTGATCAGATTGTTTTACAGGACAAGTCCAATAAGCACTTCGACAGTCCAAAATAGAAATCACATTAGACTTTCCAACTTTGTTCAAAACGTCTCTGACAATCGGCATCGGATATTTACAATCCACTGTGAATGAGTTAATGTATCTGTAGTCACAGGCAAGTCTTAAAGATCCGTCTTTCTTTTTAACAATAACCAAAGGGCTTGCCATTCTGCTCGATGATGGTTTAATAATGTTTGTTTTTAACATTTCTTTGATCTGACGTTCCACTTCTGCTCGATAAATCAAAGGAATTCGATATGCTGCAAATTCCTTTCCATGAAATCCTGGTTTTAGTTCAATTTCATGTTCAACCAATGTACATAATCCGGGTTTTTCTGAAAATCTGTCACAGTATTTGTTTAAAACGTTCAACAACTGTTCTTGCTGAGTTACTGTCAAATGGCTAATTTGTTCAGGATCGAGGTTAAGTGAATTCTTGTTATCTTGAACCTCATTCCTCATTGGTAATTCCACCACTGAACCAAAATCTTCATCTTCTTCAACGATCAGACCACAACTTAATGCTCGAGTAATATATTTTCTGATCTTGTTGGCGTGAATTATTTTTCGACCATTTTCACCCATATCGACTAAATAAGAGTACTTTGATCTTCGATGTATGATCGTACATGGACCATGCCATCGAGAAATAAGTTTGTTCGTTGACGTTGGATACAAAACTATGACTTTCTCACCAGCTTCAAATTCTTTGTGCTTTGCTCTCTTGTTATACTGATTCGTGTATTGTAATTGCTTTTCTCGAGAGTAGGATTCTGCAAACAATAATGCTTTCTCCATATTTTCTTTGAGTTCTTTCAAATACTTTTCTGGTTTAACTCCAACATGAGGTGGTAAGTTTATTTCTCTAGTCCAACTCTCTTTTAATATTGCCAATGGTCCTCTCGGAATTTTCCCATAGACAAGCATATATGGTGATACTCCAGTAGTTGCATTCGGCACTTCTCGTAATGCCCACACTGTGAAAGGAATTATCTTGTGCCATTTCCTCGGGTTGTCTATTATCACATGATGGATCATCTTTTTAAATGTCTGATTCCATCTTTCTACTAATCCAGCAGCCTCTGGGTGTCCTGGTGTGTCGAATCGTGGACTACAGCCCATTAAATTGAGAAATTCTCTTGTCAAACTGGCTGTGAAGTTCGTTCCTTGGTCACTTGTAATCACGGACGGCACACCAACGTTCATGAATAGTTCCATCAACGCTTCACACACAGCCTTCGCTGTCAGCGATTTCAATAAAAAGATTGTAGGCCATCTGGTGCACGAGTCCACAATGCATAAACAATACTTGTGACCTGCAGCAGATACTGGATCGATCGGGCCAACGAGGTCCATCGTCATTCTCTTGAAGGCGACCTCTTCTCTTGAGACTGGAGTGATAGGTACTCTATCCATCACCAGACTCCTTGCCTTTAGTTGACACTTCTCGCAAGACTTACAAAATTTCACAATGTCTCTTCTCATCTTTGGCCATACAAAGGACAACTTTATTCGTTCTCTTGTTTTCTCTTCTCCTAGATGTCCTCCAAATACCGATTCATGCGCCAATTCCATCACTTTAATTCGTCTCTCTTTTGGTAACACTAGTTGATATATCGTCTGGTCTAATATCTGATATTTCTTATGCAATAAACCGTTGATCACACAGAATTCAGATTCTTTCTCTTGTGCTAACTTCCACCACGGCTTCAACGATTCATCCTTTCTCTGTTGCTCTTCGAACTTCTTCGAATCGGCAATCTGCACCTTTTGTTCTTCATCCATCTCTTCATCTCTATACAAGTCTCCTATCCCCACATCACATTCATTGTCTTCTTCAGTTTCATTTAATGTGCCATTCTCGCATGCAGCCATCTCTTGCTCGTTTATCTCTGATGTTACACCATCTCGCGATAAGCTTCGTTGCTCATTACTTTCGTTTTCCTCATCACTTGAACTTTCAGTTTCACTCTTCTCATCAACATCTACCATTTCCTGTTTCCGACTCTGCGCTCTCGTCATTACATTTGCTTGTACACTCACATCTCCTTGTATCGTTTTAATTTTCATCTGTGGTACGGCTTTTAATTCGGCAATTATCTCTGGATGCAACAAGAATCTTTCTGTACTGCCCATCTTTGCAATACTAGCACACATCAAGGTGACATAAGGTGTAAGTGAACACTGGATTTTACGCGGAAATCCCTCTTCTTCCACGTCACTACCACACAGTCTAACATCCACTTTCACTAACTTCGCAGGAATGGCATCTCCTGCCACACATTGCAAATTCACTTTTCCAATTTGTTCCACCTTCATGCCTTCCAGTAATTCTTCACTAATCACCGGAATTTCTGCTCCCGAGTCGCTCAGTGCTTTGACTTTCACTGGCTCTTTACCGTCTACTCCACGAATTTCGACCTCGACATATTGCAAGAACGATTTCTTCAATATTCGACTGTCATCTTTTCCTATGACTTCTCTCTGAATTCCAGCATCCAATAGAATTTCTTTTTGAATACCACATTTCATTACCGACTTTACTTCAGTCTCTTGGTTTTCTTGACTTGCGGTTTGATTATCTGTATCACTAACCACTTGAATCAAATTCACCCTTGTGTGTTCTTGATTTCTGCTAGAACTAGCTGCTGCCACTGGAACTGGACAAAATTTAACCAAATGTTTGTCTGAACCACAGTTGTGACAACGCTTCACCACCATACCTCGTTGTTCATTTCCTTCATTTCTCTTATACTGTACAAACGATGTGTTGCCTTCCCTCTTGGCAAACGGCGCTGACGATTTGTTAAATCCCTGACGACCAAACGTCACTTCTCTGGTCTCATTGGGTACAGGGACACTAGCCTTGACTTCTTTACCTTTGAACTGATTCCCTGTTCCTGGATTACTTTTCCACTTTCCACTCTGGCTTTGGTTTACGGAACGTTGAGAAGGATAACTGTTTATATTTGGAAATGCAAACCCAATTCGATTGTTTACATGAATGTCTGCTAGGTCTGCCACTGCACTAGCTTGGAGACAGTCAGTTCCTTCCTTCGACAATACAAACTGTAGTGGACCTGGCGGTAAACATTCTTTCAGCTTATCCGCTACCAGCAAATCAAAGAGCGTATCATACTCTCTGTTCACGTTTCGACTTCTCACGTAATAGTTTAGCAAGTTCTTCAGTCTTGCCGTAAACATCGTATAAGTCTCTTCTGTCGTCTTCTTAGCATCCACAAATCTGGCTCTGTATTCTCTCGAAGTCAACTTAAATTCTTTTAATAAGTGCTGCTTGACTCTATCATAATTGTCTAGATCATCGTATGACAATCTATTCAGAACGGTTCGAGCTTTCGGCGTCATCAATGGTAGTAATAATTTAACCCAAAACGGCTTTTCCACAGCAAAACTGCGAAACGCGTTCTCGACTGTTTCAAAATATAATGGCACCTCCATCATATCAGTTGGCATTTGAGGCAATACATGCTTCATTGCATCACCTATTTTCTTAATTTTTGACACCAAAGTTTCACTTTCTTGCTGTTTCCTTCTTTCTGCTTCCCGTTCTTCTCTCATTTGCGTTTCTTTCAATGTCAATTTTGATTTTTCCAGTTTCAGACGTTCTTGTCTTTCTGTCTCTGCCTTTTCCAAACTTTCTTTCTGAAATTTGAGTTCTTCTTGTCTGATCTGTTCTGCACGTTCTAACTCTAACGTTCGCGCTTTTTCTTTTTCTTCTTCACGCATTCTCTTTGCTTCAATCTGTTGCTGACGAACCTCTTCATCACTTTTTCTAGCTTTTTCAAATTCAATCATCTGCTCCAATCTTCTTCTTTCAGCATCTTCCCTATCTCTTTTCAACTGTTCTAACTGAATCTCAAACTGATTCTTTTGCAATTCAAGTTCTGCCTTACGCACTTGTTCTGCTTTATCTTCTCTCTCTCTCTGCAGGCGCAATTCCTCTTGCCTTACAAGTTCTGCTTTCTCTTCTTTCTCTCGCTGCAAGCGCAATTCTTCTTGCCTTGCAAGTTCCGCTTTCTCTTCTTTCTCTCTCTGCATACGCTCTGCTTTCTCTTCTTTCTCTCTCTGACGACGCAATTCTTCCTGTCTTATCTCTTCTCTATCTTCTTTCATCATCATCCACTGCATCAACATCTCCATAGACATAGGCGCAGGAGGTTTTTCAATAACCTTTTCTACGGCACCGCCAACTGCACCTTCTTCTACTTCTTCTTTCACCCACACTTCAGCGAGTTCCTGTATCATGTCACCACGTGACATACCTTCTAATTGTTCTTCTTTAAAACCGGCTTTCAACAAACGCTGTTTTAGCCTTTCAGTAGACATCTTCTTAATATCTGCTTGTCTTTCAGCACTTAGTTTCTCCATCTTACTTGTTTACTTTGGTGATTTCTCTTTTCAAAGAAGTCACGGTTTTTCTTGTTGTGTGAATCGATAAACAAACGGGATTTCTTTTGTATTTGTTCGTGGAAAACAACGAAATTTTTATACCGTTTCTCGTGTTCCACCGTCGTTGATATCGTAAACTCGTCACACAGCACACAA
The DNA here is from genome assembly GCA_963556255.1 of Allolobophora icterica. Taxonomy (NCBI): domain Eukaryota; kingdom Metazoa; phylum Annelida; class Clitellata; order Crassiclitellata; family Lumbricidae; genus Allolobophora; species Allolobophora icterica. The sequence goes on along the minus strand of OY744607.1, from coordinate 32,517,109 downwards.
CGCGTAGATTCTTCTAACACCGTTGTAAATTCTTCAATCACCGTCGTAGATTCTTTTATCCGCCGAAAGAGGTGATAACGTGAATTTTAATCCACCGTGAGTTTATATCCACCGTGAGTATTTATTCACCGTGAGTTCTTATCCACACCGTCACTGCCACCAATAATGTCAACCCAATCCTTTTGTTGACAATCCTTCTGATTAAATCCTTGTTCTCTTCGTACTTAACGCCTATTTAACGTTCACCTTTTGAACACTAATTCTACGTATAAGTATAACCTGAATTAATCAGCAACACAGTTTAATATCTTTTCAGTTTAATAAGAAACAAACAGACAGAACTCAATTCGATTACAACTCAACTAGTCAGCCACACTACTACAGCGAACACACTCGAATTCAAACTTCTCTAGTCAGCATAATTCTTCGCGCCTCTTGACACACCTGTGTTCTGTGCGCCTACGCGAACTCTAATAATATACATATAGCGCGCCGCTGCCGATATCGGCCGGCCGCGCGTGTCACTAAAACTAAACGTTATACATCTATCATATATACATATACACGTGAAACTAAAGTAAGCGCACTAAATATATACGCCAATATCTCGCACTGCAAGACTGTACACAAAACTCAGTTCACAGGGACATTGTAGCTTTATCACCCAAGTGGTTAACTTATTTATGTAGGAAGAATGCTGGTTCCCTAATTTCCAATCCACTTTAGTAAGCACACTAACCCAGTCTTAATTTTACGCCTCTAGCCAGCCAGAAAGTTTTCAGTGTTGCAATTTTGCACTTGTGGCATGCAAAGGGTTAGGTAACGGTGCCACGTAATAATTATGTTGCACTATAACAAAGTCATATTCTGAAACTTTGGAAGCCATGTCCTAGACATGTTACATGACAATTTATGTTGCAATGATGAATGCAGGTATCTGCGTACTATCAGACAGTTTTGCTTAGATTAGCACAATGCATGTATGTTCATGCATTTGGTGATCGTGCCATTGCAGATGGTTCGCCCAGTTGCATATGTTTCTAATAGTATATCTGTGGGAACCGATATATGTGATATTGTTACAGCTCTACTCTTGGCACAACGTTGAAGCACTTGGGTGCACTCTACAAGAGACAAGCCAAGCTCGAAGCAGCTCAGACAATCGAAGACTTTGCCAATCGATCACGTAACCGTAGTGTAAGCACCTTCAGTTGACATAATTTATTATTCTGAATTTTTGTTCTTGCTTCTCCAATGAAGTTAGATCTGTTGGACAGTTATTAAAGTTTTTACGTTCACAACTATCTGAATGGAAGCCTTTAAATGCTACTAAGAAAAACAATATTTCTCATCGTTAAAGGATTAATAATCTATTCTTCAAGATTCTGAATATATTCCAAATTTAAACTGAAGAGGTACATTGGGAGATTATAAGTAAGGTTTGAGGATGTCATTTCTTCTGCTTATTCATAGTTTGCATTTGTTATGTGTTTTTTTTGGTCTGCAGACTGAAGGTGCAGACTGAGGCACTAGTTTGTCTTCAACAGTCTAAGAATAGGACAGATTTCTGCACAGACTGCATATCTTGTCAGAAATTTATCTATTTTCTATAACATGTCACATTGGAAATGTTAACCTTTGATGCTGCAGGCTAAAACAGACAACCGAACCAATCAGCCAAAACGCCACCTTAGTCCTACTCCAGTCCGTGAAACTTTCTTATGCAAAATTGCCAGCTGATGCTTAATGTCTTTTCTGTTTAACTTTGTAGACATTTGATGCAGTAAATCAGTCACGATTCAGTGATGCATCACCTGGCGACTCGGTGAGGAAGATGGGTGTGAGAGGACAGATGCCTGGCCAACCAGATTCTAGGGAATCGGGAGGTTACAGCCAGGGAGAAACTCCTGAAGAGGTACTATGAAGCGTAGTGAATTAGATCGCCGACCCATCTTTAGCGTCAGTACAATGATCAGTGGAATTTAATATCATTGTCTTCGTAATCATCATGCTGTTGTCCTCTTCTTTCTCAACCAAAGTAGCATGTTAATGTACATTTCTGGATGTTTACTGTATAAATTTCCATATAGTTTATTATATAATAAGCGATTACTTGATATTGACTTGCATTCAGTGGATCGTTATTCTGATTGATTTTCTTCATTATTCTGATTAAGTTTCTTTATTATTCTGATTGATTTTCTATATTATTCTGAATAATTTTCTTTCTTATTCTGATTGATTTTCTTTATTATTCTGATTGAATTTCTATAGCAGAACGAGCGACTGAATCGCAGTGGATCTTTGAGCAAACTGCGCCAGTCGATTGTTCGCAACAGTGCCAAGATTGTTCAGAAACTGACTGGAACATCTGATAGTCAGACTGATAGTGGATCAAGTGTGAGGTAAACACTGCTAGTCTGCATCTTTCTATCCTCTGCCGTCCACTGATCAAAGATCTGTGGCTTCTTTCCCTGTGATCCAATATGGCAGTTTAGTCAGCTGCAATAGTTTAGTTGGTAGCTATATGGATTGTTCGGTTTCACAATTGTACTCTTCTGGTTAAAACACAACATGCATCTTTAACCAATAATGCTAATTTTTACTTACTGTGCTGTTGACATATTTCATAGTTTATTTCTATGGTGACCTCCATAAATGTTAATTTATTTTGAGGGATTTAAGAGCAAACGAGGAACATATTCTTGGAAACAGTTGTAATGTATTATAGTGAAACATCTATTTCAGAGGTGGCGAACCTTTTTTAAGGTGCGTGCCAAAATGCTGCTAAATCACTTTACAAAATACCGTCGCGTGCCCATCGGAATTTTGCACAGTATATAATTATTTTTCTCATATAGGTTTTACTTAACAAAGCGTAACAAAAATGAATTAAAGACGTTAATTCAAAGATCGTTTTTGAATGGTATTAAAATAAAGTCCTTTAACAAAGAAAATGTGGGTTCCTACCGGGATTTTGTATATCTAAGTTTGAAATTTCGGAGGACGCTCTGAATTCCGTGTGCCCAAAAAATTCCATCTTGTGCCAGTTTGGGCACGCATGCCATAGGTTCGCCATCCCTGATCTATTTGTTACCACTTAGAAAAATTTGTCAGCACCATTTCTCTTCTGACATCACAGAACAATATGATCATTGATCATCAACCACGGACAGAAAAGAGGAGGGGATTTGGAATAGTTATTGTATTAAATTGCTGTTCCAGAATTTAATGGATAACCATTTATAAGCAAGTAATGCATTTGTTAATACACCATTTGTCCATCGGCTGAACGTATGCATGTGAATGTTGAGTGTAGCTTGTTTTAAAATTTGTGTGTTACCTTATGTATTGTAGCTCTATGCATGCATGACGATAAATTCAGATTTATAATTTTTCTTTTTAGCATGAAGAGAGCAAGTTCACTTTCAGTTCTTAATGCCAACAACACTGTAAGTTGGCATACATTTGCAATCTGACATGCCAGTACATTTTATGCCAGTATTTTGTGTGTGTGTGAAAGCCAGCACTGCTCAACATTCACTCACTCATAACGGACATTTATATAGCTCCTCTTCAAGGAGAACTACTCAGAGGTGCTCCCAACTCCAGCACGGCTGAACAGAGTGGTCTTCAGGCGAGAAAAGAACTTGGAAGAGTAAAGTTCTGGGGAGCAAGCAGAGTGCTAGGGGAAGGCTATTCAGGTTAGAGGGCCCAAGTGTACGTACGCAGGGGGGGGTGTGGAAGAAAGTACGCTTGCGAACAGGGGGCAAGGGGGTCCAATTTTCCCGGAATTTTGGGTACGTAATATATGGATGGCCCGTTAGTGAAAGATCCATCAATTGCTGTACGGATGATGATGATGATTGCGATTAATAAGTTTGTCAAGAACCCACTTGTAAGAAGTGCTTATAGTTACTAAGTTACATTTTGTGATATGCTTGGTAAATGTTTAATTATTTTTATTCCTTTTGTGTAAAATAATTCAGAAGGTAAAATGTTGTAATGTGATGTAATTGTGAAATTTATACATCATTATCAGTGAAAGTGAGCCCCTCTCCACAGCCTTGCTGTTTCAACAACTTTATGCCAATCACCTTGGTCCTGAGCTCGTTTCCAGGTTGTGTGTGGCCTTAAATTCAGTGGGTTAGATCCACCTCCACTGTCCCAGTACATGTGTGCGTTAGTCATCCGACTGGACTCTTCCAACTCCTTAGAGGCCCAGAAATCAGAGCTTGGAGCAGCTTAGCGTGGTCCACTGGTCCTGCCTGCTCTCGCATTGTGCAAAGTGGCCAAACATCTGGTCCTGTATGCATTTATACAGAACCCAGTTGCAGCGACCTGTCAACTAGGATGAGATCTGTCAAGTTTCAGCAGAGCGAATATATGATAGAAGCATTCAGTGAATCATTAGATAGTGTTTGCAATGCTTTCATAAATCTTTTCAGCAAGAATACATTTCCAGTGTTTTAATGTTAGCTATTAGAAGAATATGTCAAAAATATGAATATGATAGATGTAGAATGTTTCTTATTTACCTGCAGGATCAAAAGTCGGCTGCTGGCAAAACGTCATCTGGGTGGTTAGGAAGAACGACAAGTACAGAGGTGATAAACAAGACCTGAGTCAGTGGCTCACAGAGGGCGCCAATACTTAAATAGCCAGTCATCTTACCTGCAATATTGCTTTTCAAACACTGTGTGGTGAATTATTTCTCTATAAATTATTTGATGATTAGGATACCTCTTACATATGAATTCCATGAAGGTAAAAGATTTTAATATGCGTCAATTGGAAGTCTAAAAATCGAATATTTTTATTGCTTAAAAACGTGGAATAAAATCCATGTTCATATTTTGAATTAATATTTCAATTGAATTCAGTATTTGTGGATTGCGAGTACTTGTATTTATTCTGGTGTTGTTGTGTTTGTATTGAAATATGGATTGTTTTAAAACCTAGTTGCCAAGGTTAGAGCCTAGATTCAAAGCTGCATATTCTAATTTGGATTTTAACTAAGTTTTTGGGTCTGGTTTTTGTAACTGGTGGGAGTCAAAATAAATGCTGTCTGTTAAGTTTAAGCTTGAGTTATGTGGAACTAACATAAACCTTTACATCTCATTTGATGCATTTGACATTGCTTTTTGTCGTTCTGTGGTGAGAGCAGATATTTTTAGAAATAAAATAAGTGCTGGTCAAAGTGGCACTACATTAGTCTAATTAATTATCTAATTGCACTACACAACCAAGTGTTCATTCATCTTTATGGCAATGGTAGACTTCATTAAGAAAAACTATGGAACTTCAGCCTATTGTTTTTATTTAATCACTAATTTAAAATAGAGCAGGCCAATGCGTATTTGTCCATAAAGAATTAAGTCTATTTAATACCAATCATTTGAGGTAAACCACCTTGCTTATCTGGATTATCTGTTGTACCATTATTCTCTTCCAAAAGGGGGTTTGAATGTTTTCAAGTATATATATATATAATAAATAATATATATATAAGGTTGCCAGCAGTGTGTCACAATATGTCCGTGGAATTCACTACCTATCACGTACATTTACATTTTACATTTACATTACCTCCAGTGTTATGTGGCTCTTCTGCTTCTTGCTTCTCATTTCAACCACAAACACATGAAGACTCCTATTGTCTCAGACACCAGTGCTTTGAGGTGATTTAAGTAAATGGATGCAGTATGCATGATTAATAATAACATTAATAAATGATGATTGCTGATGATAATACTTTACCAGTTAGAGATACAATTCTTGTACATGTGCGTTTGTTTTGGAATACTTGGTCGCGCTTTTAAGGCTCTCTGAAAGGCACTGAAGCATTGTTGAAGATCTGAAATAAACGACTTGTGATAGACTGAGAGTGTTTAATAAAACACATCCCAGCACTGTTAGGTAGTTTTTCTTGCTTGTGTCAATTTACAATGTAGGTGTTTTTTCATTTTGTTCTCTTTTATTGGAGCTCGACTGTCAAGTATTTGAAGGAGATGTATGATATCTGATTTACCATTAATCTAATCCCGAAGGGTTTGTCATGCTACCCATTATTAAAATACACTGCAATAGCCAATGGTTACCACGGACCAAAAGTACAAAATGATCAGTCTAATAGCAGGACTTCCGGTCATGCAAATGCAGTAGCCACTGTAACCTTGTGACATGTACACCGCAGTTTTAATAATACAGACACCGGGAGCGAATTCAAAAATTTAGGCCCAGCAACCAACAAAGCTCGTTCACCAAGAACCGTTCTAGTTTTAGGTATGGACAGAGAAAGGCAATCACATAACCTTTTTGAGTAGTGACAACACTGCTGAAGAGTGCCTGATTTAAATACTGTGGTTGGCTGAAATTCAGTGCATCAGTTGATGGTGTGCAGTGAGCAGCATCTTTTAACAGATTCTTGAAAGATGTGATTTATTATTTATTTCCTTATGGACATATTCTGGCTCAAAATCTTGCACCATTTAATTTCAAACATGTTTTCTGCAACACAGAACTATTATCATTAAATTTTATTTCTTGCCATAATAAAAAGTTAAAAAACTTAAGAATAATGCACACTGAAGCTGAGGTAATATGCTGATGATCTATATTTTCAAACACAAATGCTAAATGCACATACTTTCTGCACACTGGTTTTCAGTTCTGTGGTTTTTATATAGACAGTTTTTACCACTAAAAATAGAAACCGTTAATGAATGGGTAATATAATTTTCCAATATGAACCACTGATGTTGATATTTATGAAGAAACGGTAGAAATCCAAACCAGAAAACAACATGTTCACAACAGACATTATTAATGCAGTTAGTTACTACTTGCAAATCTGAAGAAATATCACAAAAATGCACCCAGATATGCATGCATGATCGACTCCAGTCTCACTCTGTAATACACTCTACCAATTTATTTCAAATGCCACACTCAAATTCTAGAGTAAACTACAACTCCTTTCATATACCCCACCAACAGGTCTTGTACCAATGTAATATATACCAGACCTTTTTTGTATTGAACCTTACTGCAACCAAACACTGATGCCAACACAACAGTCCATTTTTGATGGCTTTGAAATTTGAATTAAATCTTTTCCTAATGAAGGCCATTTAAGCTAGTTACGAGCTCTCAACTATGGGCCTTACAGGCCATTAATGTCCCACAAAATTATGTCTTGAAATTGCAGGAAAACTGGCACATTAGATTACAAGGTCACCAGTATCATGGCCTTAGCACTTTAACCGTGAGTTTCCCAGTCGCTTTGACTCTCATCGTTAAAGTGTTACACAGATTTCGATGAAACCTGGATAGAAGAAACCTAGCAAATGGTTCTTCTATCACAAAAGAACCTTATTTTACACTTTGTCCATGATTTAAAATCCAACTGGCAGGTGCTTTGATCACAAAAATGTTGTTTACGTTGAAACACTGGTTACTGGTAAGCTTTGAATAGCACACTCTTCCACCCACAAGAAGAATTAAGAGGTCAAGATACTACAGAATATTACAGTCTGCCATTCTATCACAGAAAATAAAACGACTGAATTTCCAGCAACACAAAATGACTAACTGGTAAGTGGAGAACTAGCACTGAAACTGCCATGACAAAAAAAGACTACCTGGTACGTGGAGTAGCAAGCAATATAATTGTCTCAATGCAGCTTTAAATAGTTACATTGAAATCTAGTGGTTTATCCATGAAATGTTAACTTATACACTCAACATGCCATGGCAGTTCCCCTTTTGGACCTAATAACCAGGGCTGTAGTCGAGGGTATACGCGGGTATACAGCGTATACTCACCTCTGGAGAAATTTGAGAGCGTATACTCCGGGCTCTAGACGAGGGTATACGCGGGTATACAGCGTATACTTACCTCTGGAGATGAAATTTTGAAGAAAAAGAGAGGTTTTGACAGGTTTTTAGGGCGAATGACTAAAAAAAAGGTCATCAACTTTTCCAGAGACGAAATCGTAAAAGTCTGAAAATTTTCAGAGAATTGGTGAAAAGTCAAATTTTTCTTAGACGAATTCCTAAAAAAAGGTCTTCAAATTTTTTTTACGGTGACACCAGCCCTTGACGCCGCTGGTCACCGGTAGCGTATACTCACCTCAAATTTTACCACTACAGCCCTGCTAATAACCCAGCAATAAACAACAGCAGTTCCATCAGGGTATTTACTAAATTTTCAACCAGGTCCGACAGGGACTCGAGTCACCCGATATCAAGTGGAACTGCAGAACAGGATAAAAAACTTTACACTTGGACCAGACTTGAGGGTGATTGGTTTAAAGTCTCCAGACCATTATGGGGAATGAATTCTTTTGCCAATTCCAACAATTAGTTATCAGTAAATACTGCTGTGAATTGGTTACATTGGTTTGTAATAAAACATAACCAGAACATTTTGTTTCATTTTTAGACTAAAGATGTAGCCATTCAGTAAACATCTTTAAAAAAAATGCACATTATAAATGCAAAATAACGGTTTCTGAAAGTCTGCCGAGAACTAACACAAATGAAAACAGAAGCAGTTGAAATGAGTTGATTAGTTTTGTATTATAATATAGTAGGCATTTCAGATATGCTATAGCTTTAAATACACAAGAAAATTTTAAGATCTTAAGACAACTTGTGATCTAAATAACAGACCATTGTATATTATCTCAAATTAAAACCCTCAAAATGCCAACAACAAATAATTTCTTTACCAGCTCCAGGGAGGCGCCCGCAACGAGCAATGGGGAGAGGTCCAGCCGGCTGCACCGACGACGCGTACAATATAATTCCTCTTGTCTTCATTTAAGTGTACATCTAAGTAGAACAAAGAACTGCTTACCAAAAATTGGACACCAACACAGCTATCCTAAACCAAAGCCGAAATTTATGGTTAAGTTGACTGGAGAAACTGTTACTCAAATCTTGCAAGGATGTTAGCTAAAAGACGGGCGAAACATAGGCTTAATCACCTGATAAATTCGGCAGCCTCTCAAAGACCATAGCCATTGATTGCATTCAAATTCCAAACACAACAGGCAATTGTACAAACAAAAGACCCACCAACATCTAAGAAAGACCACAAGACGACAATTTAGAATCTGCATTTGAAAAAGCCAGCGTTAAAAGCTTGGATGTAAAGTGCCTAGAAACATTATAGCAAACACCCATAAATACACCATTATTATCTCATCATCACCAACATCACAGATAAAGAGAGCTGGAAAGTTGCGACGCTTCTTTGCTCAGGAATCAACGCTAGAATCGAGACTGCTGCTGCTGTTGCTGCTGTTGTCCAACAGACAGCGATGACAGTGAAGTGCCCGACGACGGAAAGCTAGCATTGAGGTGGTTGTTGCCATGAAGGCCATGTCCTTGTTTCTGCAATCAAAATAGCAAATTCATTAACTTACCAAGCACCTGACTGCTTCTGTCTTACCTTTTGTTTGCTTGACCATTTTGCCTTGAGCCCATAATAATAATAATAATACGGACAATTTCTATAGCGCCGTAACGCGACCATGCCGCTACAAGGGCGCTGTACAGACACAACCCACAGCCTAACAACATCCGGTCCTATTCATCAGAAGGATAAGCCTTGGAGAAGAGGTGACGTTTGAGCCGGGACTTGAATGCCTTGACTGATGGTGCAGAACGGACCTCAGGTGGAAGGCCGTTCCAGCAACGCGGTCCAGCAACGGAGAAGGCCCGGTCCCCAAACTTGGTCTTCGTCCGAGCAACAAACAGGTCTCCTCGCACAGTCCCTCTCAGACGAAGACCCGCAGCACACGATGACGTCATTCTACAAAAGTCGACGATGTAATCGGGCGCCATGCTGTGGAGCGCCTTGTAAAAATGAAGCATAGCTTGAACTCCACGCGCTGAGGAACCGGCAGCCAGTGGAGCGTGTCACGCAGAAGGGGAGTCACGTGGTCAAACCGTCGCCGACCACAGAGTAGCCTCGCCGCAGCGTTAAGGACCGACTGCAGCCCGTCAAGAAGGCACTTCGGTGCTCCCGCCAGAAGACTATTACAGTAGTCCACCCGGAAGAGCACGAAGCAGGCCACAGCAGTCCTGGCGGCCTCGAATGGAAGTGACTTGAGACAAGTCCTGATGAGGCGGAGTTGACGGAAGCATCGGCCGACGGTCACACCAACGTAGGTCCTCATGGAGAGATCGGATTCCAGTAGGACTCCCAAGTGACGGACGGACACCACCGGCTCCAGGGAGGCGCCCGCAACGAGCAATGGGGAGAGGTCCAGCCGGCCGCACCGACGACGTGTCGCACAGCACAGTAGCTCGGTCTTGGTCGGGTTGAGACTGAGCCGATTGGAGGCCATCCATGCGGCAAATCCTTCTATGGCGAGCACCATGACACTGCAATCTGGAAATTTCCTACAGCACTATTATAATGCATCAATCAATGGCGGTTTCTAAGCAAACGGCATTACAAACTCACAATTCATGGGACATAATAGAGCTGTACCGATTGCCAATTATGCCGATACCGTGTAGAGCCAATTATTGATATAGCCGATACCGATTATGAAGCTGCTTATAAAATTTCATTATTTGTTTAGCCAAAATGTTCGGTTCCAAAACAATCCCACTATTGCAATGCAAGCACGTGTTTAGCTCCTTGCGCTCACCGTTATTAAAATGGCGAGTGGGTGGGGTCCGGCTGTCTTCATATATACTTCCTGTAAAGAAGGGCTTCCCTACTAAAATCTGTGCCTAGCGAGCATGATGAAGCAATGTAGAAGTAATTAGGGGGCCTAGAAGTTGTCGTTTCATTCAAAATTTCAACCCACGTGCGTGCGGTCAATCCTGAGACCTCTTCCAGCAGGCGACTTTGCCATAGAAAGCACTCTGGTCGTCGTGATTTATACTTTATTTTTTACCATAAGTTACAATTATTGTACAAAAAACAAATTTATATTTATTGATTTCAGCAATTTTTTAAATCGGCACCGATTATTTTGGCCGATCCCGATTATACTGATTATGCTAATAATCAGCCCGATTAAGAGTATGGCCAATTAATCGGTACAGCTCTAGGACATAAAGCCATGCAGACAGGTGTTCACGGCTTCACCTCCTAGCCATCAGAATTCCTTATAAGCTATGACAGTCTTGAAATCCAAGGTATCAGTCAGGAGGCTGTAAACATCCAACCAATGCTATATCCTTTACGTTTTAAAAAACAGTTTAAAATGTACTTGCTATGTAACTCTTAGCATTTGCGCTTAAGTAGCTTGCTACTGATGATGCTACAGAAATTGTCGTAATTACAATGGACAGAGTGCAGTTCTTGTCAGTGTTCACCAACATGCATTATCACTTCGAACAATGCCATTGAAACAAACGAGTACAGAAGTATCAAGTATCTGTTGTTCACCTGGTAATCGACACCTGGACCCATTCCAGATCCATTCATTCCACCGGTTGGCATCAGCTTCATCCTCTTGGCTGGAGGCTGTTGATTGTGGACCGACGTCTGACCCTGAACTATCGCAGCCTGCAAGAAAACAACGCTCGTAAACGCAGAACATCGAAACACGCAGAAGAGCAACATTCATCTGAACACCAGTAAGTCATGCATGTACAGTCATTTAGTTCTGGGCGATTGGTCTGTTCAAAGCTGAACAAAAGGAAACACAACACAGACATAAAGACATCTCACTCAATCTACTGCATTTCAGCAAGTGAGGCAAGAACATTATTAAGTGTTAAATATTTCTCCTGACCAGTTAAAGTTTCCTGCAAGAAAGAGAGAAACACACAAATATCAGAAACAATAAAGACATAAAGAAAGGCTCTTGCCTTGTCACAGCCAATTCGACTAGCACCAGTATCAGCCTTATCTTCATTCTCCTCTTCCGTTATGAAATCTCTCTTTGGATATGGAATAACACCTCCTTCAAAGACACTATAAAGACCCACAACACAAGAAGTTCATTGATATGAAAACATAACGGCACACATAATGACTGGAGTTGCTTTATGCTGATATGAAAAATTAGAAACAATGACACTGAAACTGAAAGCCAACATATCATTGTGACATAAAATCCTGCCATATTTTTGTGCTATCCAACAATATACATTCTTTCTTCTGGTTCTCTGCCTTCAGACAGGTTCTAACGTCCGACGTCGACATTTCTCTCGATGTTGAGCCTCGTCTTTTAGTATTTTGTATCCTTCCTTCATCATCCAATCCAGCATTATCTGTCTTGTCTTCCCCTTGTCCTCCTCCCCTCCATTCTTCCCTCGATGACATTTCTTAGGAGAGTCCCCTCTCAGCGTGTGCCCGATCCATTATAATAATGATAATAATAATCTAAGAGCTACTACAGCATCACTGTAATAAAGTCAGTCAGTCTTGTGAAAGTCAAATTCCAAGTTTTAAGTCAAGATCTAAAGGCCAACAAAAACTGCAGAGCAAAGATTAAACTACCTAACTCGTTGACTCAACAGGAGTGTAGGACTTAGGACACAGAAATGTCTGAACATACAATAACAATTGAGCAAATTCTGCAAATCTGAATTAAGATGGCAAAATGGACCAGACATGTCAAAGCAACTAAAACCTAACGAGTTATACAGTTACTGTCTAACATCAAGTCCTTCTCCATGTGCAGTAATTACGGTTCGCTCTCACAGACATGTCCCAGTATATGCAAAAACATGTATTATACAGAAATAGTGTTATATCAGAATACTATAGTTTAGTACATAATTAAATGCCATGTCTGATCACTTCAGTAACAACTAGGTAGTAGTACAGTGAAACAGATTTTTGGAAATGTCCTACTCTTGTGAGGGAAATGGTTCTTCCTCATTGAAGTAAGAATCTGACAGAGCCTGGTCTGATGTAATTCTCTTTAATGGATCCATTATCAACATCTTCTGCAGCTGCAGGCATTAAAACAGAAACAAACATATGTTCTAAGAACATCTGACACATACTGCTCATCAACAGTTTAAGTACCATAGGGATGCAGAATGCCTACATCAGAATCTCTTAATCTGCGTGAATTGGTCATTAAACAGATCGTACAGCTACCATTACTATAAGATTTAAAAACCGATGATTTCAGTTTTTAGTTCATCAAGTACTTTTCGTGTAAGAATGGAGCAGCTTTTTTTATAATGGCAAGTCGTCGCCTGAGAATTATAGTGTTCTATCTGCATTTTTGTTTACTTTTGACTTAAGCACACATTCCGACCCAGGGTAATTTGTTCTATCTTCGTACAAAATCGCGTTTGTTGAAATGGTGCCTTTGCTGGGAAAAGAACAGAATTATTTTATTCTATTTGCATATTCTTACTAATCGATTGGGATTACAATATTCTATGTGAACCACCCAATTATATTTCAAAGATTTAATCACGTGAATATTATAGAACAAATTGTGTTCATGATTACAGCCCAGGATTATTTTGTTCTATAATGGTAACGTGGTCTGAACGGCAAATTGTGATTGGCTTATGATTGCATATAGAACATTATTATAGTAAGCGCATTCCGTTACAGACGGATATTATTAGGCTACATAAAGAGACAAAATGGAAAGATCAAGTCGACAAATAAAAATTAACTCAAGATAGGAAGCAGATTTTCAATAAAGTTTTTAACAGGAAGTAAATTAGAGCACTTTTCTGCCGGTGAATGAAATTAGAAGTGATAGCGTATGTATATAGAATTTTTAAATAACAATTATTCCTGTTGTCGGACTAACACGCCTTGTGGTGTTATGATTAGGCCTTATAATTAGACATTTAGACATCGATATAGTGTATATAGCAGTTGATTTTTCCAGAATTTCTTCAGATGTGCCGTGACACTTCAAACCATAATACTTTCCGTGCTATTAATGAAATTAAGACATTTTTAAAGATCGGAGTTTACTGAAAATGTGGACTCTCTAACAGTTATAATGTTCCATATGATGATGAATCATAATAACAATTAATATTACATAGCTGTTTCAGTAATATTTTGTTCTATTTGAACAGATTCCACAAATCACCTTCAAATTATGCTTTCTTATGCTGGAATCTTCAATCGTTGTGATTATTAAAAGTTGCAGATGGCCACATAAATATTTTCTAAACATTCTTTCTCTATTTTGTCCCACGAAAGAGTGTTTAATACTAAATTCTAAGGCACTAAACTTTCTTTTTCGATTTTCTCGATTACGCCAAAATTGCACATAGAACAGTCTAATTCTCAGGCGACAAAGTGGTGCTGTGACAGCTTCAATAACTGTTTTCACTGTTTGTGGACTGATGTCATCAATATCTCACAGTGCATTGTGCACTAGATTTGCCATGCTGATAAATTTATGATGGTGTAGTTAAAGCAATTCCAGTAGAAGAAGCCAGGAAATATTTTACAAAATCATTTATAGGTTTTATTGAATTTATGGACTTTCGAGGACAATTTGTCCTTCAACTTGTCCCTGTCAGTAAAAAAATCGTTAAATTTTGAGGCTATTATCTTTTCATCATTGATTTCAATTTTGCTTATATAGAACAATACTTTAAAAGCAGAAAGAGAAGGGACTACTTACTAAATGGAATGCTCTTGTGTCAGATTTAATTTTGTGCTTATCCATATATTTCATCAGACTACAGTTGACGTAACTGAAAACAAACACATGTCACAAACTATTATTAGAAATATTTATGAAAAATTCACCTAAAAACCAGTGTGTATTCAAACGCATCTGATCTGCTTAGTGCCTTTTCTTAATGGCACTGTTACTAACATTTCAACCAATATGGTGCTGCAACTGGTGTCTGGAGTTGGAGTTCTAAAGCGCTATTTAAAAGCTAAGCACAAGGGTCCAGCGCTTAGTCACAACTGCTACTGCAAGTCAGAGAGGTTGTCCAGATATACTGTAAGAAGAAGAAAATCATGTTGTCAGGAAGAAGAAAATCCAGTTGTCGGGATAATTCTAGTGCATAGAAATTTGCACAGCAACAGGAAGCCAGTATAGTGTCTCTAGCAAATATTGCGATATACGTGAATATTTTAGCTTGTTAGCTACAACTTGGGCTGCACAATTTAGGATGGACTGGACCTGGTGCAAATATTATCCTGAAGGCCTGTAAGGACTGATTTTGCAATAAGGTGTGTTAAGATGAACGAGTACAAGAGGGTCATTGCAGGGCTGAATGATAGATTATGTCGTATGACCCACAACATTCTGAATTACACTGTACTCTAAATTCAAATGAATGAATAACACTACCAGTATTCAGCATTTAGCCAAAGTTTCTTGTACATGCTTTGTTTACCTAAGCACTTAATTGAAATTCATTCATTCATTCATTCGAGGATTTGTATAGCGCCTCTTCAAGGGAACTACTCAGAGGCACAAAATGATCTCCACAGACCACAAAACAAATACAGCATGCACAGCAAGCAGCAGGTTT
Organism: Allolobophora icterica; assembly: GCA_963556255.1. Lineage (NCBI taxonomy): Eukaryota > Metazoa > Annelida > Clitellata > Crassiclitellata > Lumbricidae > Allolobophora > Allolobophora icterica. The sequence goes on along the minus strand of OY744607.1, from coordinate 32,501,644 downwards.
ATAAACAGCAGATAGAGATTACTACTTCTCTTACTTGCTTTTCTTGAAATCCTTGACTAGTGTTTGATGCTCTGGCATCTTTTTGATGTCCTCCCAATCTTTTTCTAAAAAAAATTTTAATAATGAATTAAAAATAAGTTCTGAAACAAGTAAATATAAATAAATAAAAAATAAATTCTGATCAGTCTTAGAACTGCAATAATGAAAACTCATCTAAAACAATACAACATGCGACCACTGTACTTTTAAAAATGCAACTTAGCTTGTCATTCTGTTAGATACACACACTTAAGTCAAATAAAGAATCACATTACTTAATCTGAGCTTCAAAGAGGATACTAAAAAAACAAACCTTGTGGAAAGCCCATGACGTTGAAAATACGATCAAGTTGATCATGATGATATGGATTACTTGTTTTTATGTCTTCCTGACGACACAGGAATATTGGTTCAGCCGTCAATAGTTCAGCAAATATACAACCAATTGCCCAGATGTCTGAAGCACACAATAGGTCAGCTTCTGTAAAGCTTTAAATGGGTTACATTTAGAACTTTCAAACTATGAAGCTAATCTATTCTCACCTGTAAAACTAAAAGTAGACACCCTTAATTTATGATGCTATGAATGAGTATTGTCAATTCAACTCCATGCTGATCCGAATGAACATTCTTCTATGCCTCAGGTACAGTTTTGCAAAGATAAAAAACAGGAAAATATGGGAAAATAAATTTAAAATTGAGAAATTGTAATTAGTAACATCCACCTGCCGGTGTGCAATGCAAACGGCAGCAAACATTGGCACACCAAAACCATGCCGTAAACAGGTCAAAATCCAAAAGATCAGACCACTAAGACAGAGGCAGGCTTTTGGGTTTACGCAATTTGAAAAAAGATAAGTCTTAAGTTGAAAACGAAATGACATAAGTGACTGAGCAGAACGAACAGATACAGATACAGGAAGATAGTTCCAAAATCTATGTGTAGCAACTGAATAAGCTCGTTCACCAAGAACAGTTATAGTTTTAAGCATAACCCTAGAAAGATAATCAGATATGTGGTTGAATAATGGGAAATAAAACTGATTTCACATATTGTAGTTGGCCACAGTTCAATGTTTTATAAACTATGACCCCAATTTGAAACAGATCCTTGGCTGAACAGGAAGCCAATGCAGATTTAAGCACAGAGGTTTCATGTTCGTAATCAATAAACAAAATAAGGAATCAAATAATTTGCAGTATTGTCATATTGTTTAACAATGAACATTGGATTTTCAAGACAAAGCTTACCAATAGCTTTTGTATAATGCCTGGCTCCAAGCAGCAGCTCAGGCGCTCGATACCAAAATGTAACGACAACAGGATCAAGGTCAGCTAATGGCTTTAATGGTGAATTGAACAGTCGAGCAAATCCCATGTCAGCTATACAACAAATGAAAATAACTCAGTAAGAAACAATATAGAACTCATAGTTTCTCAATTTTACAGAGAATTACACGTATTAAGAGTCTCCTATTAATTTTCTAACTTCCCTTACAGTGTAAGGTAACCTAAAGTTCTACAGCAGTAGAATATGCTGGTCAAAAAAGTTATTCAAATGGTTGGCCCATTTGCCAGTAACATAAGATTCTTCAGTGTCCGATATTTAATCGTAATTTTACGAGAATCACCTGCTCAGATGGTCGCTGAACATGTCGCACTAATAACTGCGTAGAACAAGAGCCCTAAGCACTAACTTAGGAATGCCCAGGTGTAAATAAAGTGAATCAAGCAGATTTCTAGCATTTCTTTCACTCTAGGGAACTGTGAAAATGTCTCTGCAATATTTATCTAATACATCAGCATTCAGCAGTATGTAAAAAGACAATATGATGAAATATGTATGCCACGCCATCACTTTTTACACGTCATCTTCCAAATATTACAATTAAATGACATACGCTTGTTCAAAATTATGCATGTTTCTATTTAAGTCTATCTTCTGTGGTTGATGGAATATAACGTTCATATTTACCCTTCGGGAGTGAAATGAACCAAAACCCCATAAAAATTCTGGCCAGGGCTAGAACAAGAGCTAAAAATATCTGGCATACATAGGGCTAAGTGGGTCCCGTGGGGTCAAATTAATGATCATAATCACGAGTTTTATGTTCACAGGTTATCGAGTCTTCACTCTACAGGGATTGCTTCTGTAAACGCAATCCACACACATACATAACATCTGTTTCCTTACACTTCGCACTCAGATATAGATTAAATTTGACGAAGACTTAATATATATGTCTTGGCAATCTAGCGTTTTAACTTCAACAACTCACATGGTATCAATCAATGGCACAAAGATATCAGTCAATTGTGTCTGTATGCCCAACACAGATTATCACAACTAGACCTTGACAGATGCAAAGGTCAGAAAATTTGTATCACAAAGAAAGAATAAGACTAACCTATTTTAACGCGGCCTCTTTCATTTCCCTCTCCCATAACTAGTATATTGGCAGGTTTCTGTATTGGCAAAGAATTAAAGAACAAAAATACAATTTCAGTACAATATGAAGAGTCGAGTCTAAATGTTGAAATAGTATAACTTCTACAAGGGAAGAATTTTTTACATCGTACCATACAGGTATTGCGTTTGTTGTTACGCACTTATGTATTTGCACACAAAGCATAACACTGGAATGGAAAGAACGAGAACAATTTACTTAAGGGCAAGGAGAAGCAATCAGACAAATGTCAAGTTGATTCGGCCATATGCAGAAACGGGTGGTAAACACTGGTAGATGTCCAGAAGATGCAAACAATAGAAGACTGAAAAGCTACTGAGAGTTAGTTAGTAGCATATCTGGTTCGCTTGAGATGAAGTATTGTGGAAACCGTATGTGGATGATTTTGGGAATGACATTTTAGATGGAGATCTAAAAGAAACAGGCAAGGAAACATATTATTACAAAAACAGTATTCATTTTGTGCATTATGGAAACTGGTCTCCAAAATTACCTTGGAACAATGTAGGGAAGTTACTCATCAAATTTCCTAGAGGATGACTAATATCATCAAGGGACAAACCATTCATCCCTCAACACAGGGTCAGTATACGACACATAGCAAAAATAGTCATCAACATTCCAGGTACCAGCATACAATTTCGTGCATATTACGTAGCACTGACATGCTGCTAACACAGTACAGTTCTGTTTACATGTGACCCTTTTACCCATGAATCCACTTAACGTGCAGTCGCACAATGCCTCTAGATGCACCTATTTAACATGCAAGACCTCTTCACATGTGATACAGGTACTTGCTGTGGTGCATTACATGGTAGAATTTTTTTAAATCAATACAGTCTTATCATTCGCAGGCTGCAGCTGGCTTTAACACTTTAATGACGAGCAGCATTGTTTTCTCAGTCACTTTTAGTACACGCTCATCGTTGCACGGGGCAGTACAGTCCCAAAGCAGGTGAATTAACTAATCAATATATTTCGTAGCAAAGGCAAATCAGCTGTATGATTCTTAAGTACTTCATATCTGACAAAATTTGGTTGATATACAAATGTCACTTTCAAAAGATATGCAATACTTGTTTAATGCGTTCCATTTTACTACAGTACTTATCGTTACTATTAATAATCTCACCCAAAGTTACCAAAGATACTAAATAAAGATACTGTATGTATGTCATTGCAATTAAAACAGCGAAGTTATTACAGCTCAGTTCATAATTTATGATTTATTTTAATTCAAATAGTGTCTCATGTAAATAAACTTGTAACTAATATCAATTGCACAAAGCTGTCTACTGTGGCAATGCTGACTGGTTCCTGCTGGCTTGAAGTCCTAAATCAGGCATGGCTGTTCCAACCAGGTGAACTTAACATCAGATAAATTATGATACAGTGTGTACTTGTTAATGTGAAGTCATTGGAGGGACACTGCTCATGATACAGCGTGTAAACCAGGCCACGGTTAAAAAGGATAATCTTGAAAATCAATATTTAGTGCCACACTGCAGTTCTTGTATGGCACGTTAACTAATTTAGCGTGCTAATAGTTTGGGGGGGCATAACACCACTTCACGTTAACCAGAATGGCTTGTAAACCGGGATTGTGGAAACGTGTCCACATTGTAATTGCACCTCCCACTTGCTGTAGCTTCTGCTAGCCTCCTAGCTAGGTACCGGTGGGTCTGTAGTGACTCCAGTCTATGCTCAGCTGCTGTGTGGACAGAGGTAACAACAGCTTCATGCTAGTATTCTGAATTATTGGCATCACTCTTAAAAGTACATTTTAGAAACAGCCACGTATTGGGTATTGGATTCATGGCCTGGTACCTGCCTTCAGATGGGTAGCCTGGCCTCCACTGATAGGCTAGTAGCCAGAAGCATAAATTGTTTGGTATTAAATCACAATCACCTGCCCATAATCAGACAGAAATATGGCCTTTTGAAAGTAACTGGAGTGGACAAAATCTATGGGTAGCAGACTACAGTGCAAGCACCTTCATATCTGACAGCCTGTGTCTTTGAGCTTGTAGCCACATTAAAACACACATAAATCGTACGCTATTGTATTTCACTAACGTCCACTTAACCCATGATCCTAGCACATGGCTGTGGTGACGGCTTTCCAACAACTGCGTGTAAACAGGTCTGCACTGTAATAATGTTGGTCATAAATAGGACAATGATTACACAGCAACAAACCAAGTCACGGTGCAGGACCCAGTTGGAATGGATGTAGTGGATACCATCAAGGATTTGGTAGAGAAGCGACTTCACCATACCCTTCGGAACATTTACGACTTTCTTGTTGGCTTTGGCTGAACGATGGAATTTGATGATGTGCTGGACAATAAAAAATATACAAATTAACTACTAAGATAATGCCCTTGAACTGAATTCAATAATTGGGACAATAAATGTCTGATAAGAATAATACATTTCATATGAAAACAGAAACAACAGATCCATCAAGACCTTCTATAGATGCACTGTAGGGAAAAGATAACAGGTTCCAGAGTAACTTCATTCCCCAGGCAAACCTTCTGGCAGTCATCCCAAAAGGGCCGCCTCGCTTCAAGGGAATAGAAGGCCCAGAACAAAACTGATTTCTCTGCTGAAGAATAAATTAAGTGCAGCAAAGTTCAAACTACAGCTCAAGAACATTTAGCACATCAGCAGTTATTTATCACTTAAAACAATGGCTTTTGGCATATTAATAGGTAATCCAGCACACAAATCAAAATATTTTGAATCAAATAAGAATTGTTCAAAGTAAGAAATATTGACACTACAGACCCAAAGATCATGTTCAGCATAATCAAATAGAAGCCAGACTTTTCGATCTGCGTGTGACAAGAAAACTTTCTGTAAACTGATTACATTGGCATGTTTGAGTTCACGAAGTAGCTACAAACAAAAAGCAACACTTTTATAATTATTCACAGATGAACACCGTTTAATCTGCAAGGAAAAACAATAAACACACAACCCGATAATACACAGATCTTCTAAATAATAGCATTGTAGACTGAGCTCTTTTTCTTCTTATTCCAGCAGTGACCTTGCTGGCACTGTTGTTCCGCTATCAAAACTGTTGAAACACTTTGGGGTCACTCTGGACAGTAAACCCACAGTCCAATCCCACAAAATAAACCTTACACATCTTGTTTCAATCCCATCAGAGCAATACTGCTCTTATCAAGGTCATGTCATGGACCATAGTTTGCTCTCTTGTCTGCTCTCACCTCAATTATGCCAACTCTGTGTTTGCAGGCATACCGGTTCTTTAAGTCAACAGGCTTCCATGCATCAAAAATTCTCTTGCTCGTGTGATTCTATGTACATCTTCTTGCCCAAACTCCTTAACTCTGCTTGGTCAGCAACATTGGCTTCCTGTAGAATTCAGAATAAGATTTACACAGGCATGTCTTACTTATAATCACTAAAACAGCACTCCTGCCTGCCTTCAACCACTACTCTCTATTTGCATTCTGCCACACAGTCTGCAATCTTCAGGTATCTTTGGTTAAACCTCCATCATGAGATCTTGTGCATTCCATGCTGCTGATCCTAAGGAATGGAACCAACTACCAGTGTTTGTCTGAAGCTTGAACTCTTCCTCTTCCTTTAAAGAATGCCTCAAAACTCAGTATTTCTCACTGGCTTTCAAGCATTCAGATATCTAACAGCTCTTCACCTGGATACTGACTAACCGCATCTCAGATTCACATTTCTGTGTGACTTTGCGCACATTAAAATGTTCTTAATAATAATAACAAAACACTGTACAACCAAAAACGCTGTAAAATCAGCATTTAAAACACTGCAAAACATAGAAAATCCATATAAATCTTTTTTATCAATGTTTTAAGTTTTTCCCAGTAATGAGTGCCCGGTATTTATACTTGACTAACTCTAAGATCAAACCTAATGTCAGTGTCTCTGATGGGTTATTATGAATGTCTAGATACATACCTATCAACTCAAGAGAATCAACTCATCCTGTACACAAAGCAGAGTTTACAAGTGACAAGGAAATACCACTGAACATACAGCCCAAAAAGGCAATGCAACATGAAAATATGGTTGTTAAGTTTGGCCTGCCTCAATGTCTCAGATTTGAAAAGCTAATACAACAAAGATGGAGAAACATTAAGGTCCCATCTCGAAAATACAATCATGCTTTTAGCACGCGGCCTTACAAAAGGCTCCTTGAAAAGTAAGGTCTTGTGAATTTTGGCTGAAGCACAGACATCACAGTACTTATTCAATCAAATGGACAACCTTTTCTTACTGGTTGCATACATTGAAAATCAATAGCCACTATCATGCAACTGGTCAGTGACCAGTGAAGCATTGTTCTGATTCACACAGCCAGGCGTTGACCTTTCTCTCACGTTAAATGAAAGCATCACTGTAAGAGCTATAACTTACAGCTATTTCTCGGCAAGCTGACATGGATATTCCAGTTCCTTCTATCTGTTTCAGAGCATATTCCCGGCCATCATTGCTGAAAAGATATAGAAATTTCTTACAAAATTGGAAACTTCATTTTCTATTACTTGTCCAAATTTAAAAAAATTAAATTTAAGACAGTAGTAGGATGCTGCTCAGCACCATCACAGCCACAGGTGGATAGATTAAACTGCTCAAGAACTGTTCAATCATAGATGATAAGTCATTACACAAAGACTATCCCGATGAGAAAAACCTTCTTAACATGACAAATTGTATTGCAATCATTAGTTTATGATAATGCAAATCCAGACCATACATCCATTGATTCAAGAACATTTTAAAACTGCAATTCAACATTTATTTCAAAGGGGTTACTCATGTATGAACATACATTGCAAGGGTTCAAACTGGCTGGGATGTAATGTAAATCTCCTAAATTTCTCAGCGCCACACAAAAGCCAAGCCAGGGAGACCGGCTTACTCCCTTTCGCTATATCAAATCAAGTCTGCAATAGCCATGTCCGCCGTATCCGTTCCGGTGACAGGTCAGAGTCCAGGGAGGTCAAGCAGCATGCTGCTATGCATGGTTAACACAGAGCCTGTAGTTGAATTGCAGTGGTCACATTTGTACCTAAGTGGAATTGTTCAATTAATTAGTACATTCATTTCCTTTACATTTCTTTCCTCGAGTGCCAAATTGTAAGAGAAGATTGGGTTTAATGAATTTGAAAACAATTTGGTAAGAACATAGGACGGGTTAAGGCACTGCAGACATTGACACACTGGTAGATTGAGGTAAAATCATTTGCAGTTTTCTCCTTCTCAGTTCATGTTTGCCAGTTCATGTTTCAGTGTCGTGAAGATTAATGATTGTGGAATATATCTGCTAAATTGTCAACATTGTCAGATAACTACCCAATTCACAAATTCTCTATACTGGTCAATGCTGTCTTAACACTTAGACCGCTGAACTTGGCATTGAACTAACCAAATAGAGGAAGTGTAAATACGTCCCTAGTGGCCAAAGCATTTAAACTGATGTCAGAAAATCACTGACTTAGTTGAGAAACTTGCTTCCTTGTCTCCAGCCAGCTAACATACAGGGGACCTGGCTGGAAAAACATTACCGTCTTCAGCTTGTTTTTGCACCTTGTCTCTTTGCTGGTACACACTTCAATATTTGCACTTGAGCTTGTTTCTTCTTCACTTTCTCAAAAGCCTAATGGCAGAAAATTGTATCGTTAATTGCTGTGTTTGGTATGCTTACAGCTTGTTCTGTTTAATGCTGAATTCTCATCAATATAGTAAATTACGAACAGCACAGATGTGTAGACCAATGAATTTATAAAATTTGGTCTTTCACAACACAATTTACTTAATTTCTTTAAATTTTGCCACTCAACTCACCCTTCATGAGGCCAATGTTGTAACCACACAACAGATCTGTTTGTGTTTAACATTTTGACAACGTAATTTCAATTAGAAGACATTCTATGCTGATATACCGCTAATTCAAAATGATAGATATAGGAAGCAACAACCTAGCAGACACAGGTAATGGTAGAAATAACCTGCCATTTAAAACCAGAGACAGATGAATTGATGATACACACATTCTTCTTGCTGGTGCTTCACAATTAACCGCTGAAGTGTCAAAGAGGCAAGCGTGGCACACTAATAATGTATGACTGTATGTTACAGTCTGAATTATTCAAAATCCAGCAACATTATCTTCACCAGGCCCAAGGGGAACCTTAAATCCTGTCCACCACTTATATGCAGCATCTCACAGGTCTTGTCTTTAAAAATATTAGGCACTGAGATAACCGATATTAAAGTTTGGTTTTTCTCCCTATATCCAAAGACTGAGTGCAAAGGCAAAGCAATCCCTTTACACTCATCGTATCTTGATTTCACGGGCTCTCTGGCTCCCTGACGTGATACAGGATACCACCATTAACCATATGCTATACTGTTCCCAGGTATGGTTGGGCTTTGCTAACAAGCAGGAACTTGACCATTTGGGCACAATTATTTGTAACTTGGTTCATCTTGGCTACCTCCCTCCTTCATTTCCAACTTTTAAGGAACTCTGCAATAAAGCTGATCGTGATCTTAAAACTTTTTACCCAGTGACCTCCTCCATGACCTTCTACCACCTGTTCTAAAGGCCGGGTATAATTTGCACCCATATTCACATAATCTGGTTCCCCTAGATTTGACTAGCTCATACCCAACAAGGTTTCCTGGGTAGGATGCTGTATAATTAGGCTCTGCTGCAATTATTTCATTTTTGATCTAACGTTATTACTTCATTGTTCTATTTTCTTTCCCTCATTGTAACATTGTATGTAAAGCGTTTGCGTTTGCTAGCGTTCATTAAAGAATACACTTACTTCACTGACTTAAATTCGCTCCATACTGAAGATGTTAAACATAACATCTAGCAGAGCGATTTGCATATATATTCCTAATTTAAAAGTCACATAAATGACTCAGTAATGCTGCACTTGACCTTCCCAACATCTATGGCTGTAACAGGACTTGACTTGTGTAGACTTGTGTAGAAATACAGCCCTACATATGCGAGAAATTTTTTTGATTATTAAGTAACACAGACAATTCTCAAACAATACTTGATGGCTTTCATTTGTGAAAGTCCTTGTGAACACACAAGTTTTAGCAGAGTTGTTGAGCAACGTAAGACTTACATAACACTGGATTATTTACACTAATTATGCTGTATCTGTACATCAGTCTGGACTGTTCTTCCTATAGTTCTACCACGTAATTTTGGGAGGGTAACTTTAACATTGTGTATGGGCTCTTGGGTTTGAGTACAAACCAACAGGATGTTCTTCAGTTTTCCATAGCGCATACACAATATAGTGTTATATTCCACAAGCACCATACCTGTTTGCCACTAGACTTGCATGATACACGTGCCCTGATAATGACAACTGGGCTGAAAAGGAAACTCCCGTTTTATTTCAGTTAATATTGGTTGAACATTTATTACGCACAATGCACATTGAAAAAGCATCTTCATGCAATTGTCTGCATGCTACCAATGGTGAAAACGAGAAAATCCTCATTGCATTTCCATTTGTCATTTGGAGAAATTTGTCACTTGGTCATTTTTGCAACGAACCTTTCTTTGCGAATCGCTTTATAGACGTGGCCATATGTACCGCGCCCGATTTTTTTGCCTTCAAAGTCAAACTCATCTTCCACCTTATTCCTTTCGTTCACTAAACGCAACTTAAAATCATAATCCATGATCAACCATACTATTTCCTAATTTGAAAGTCTAAACATGAACAAAATTGGAGATGAAAACTGAAAGACTTATGGACTATTTGTGGTGAATGAAGTAACGACCCTCTGTATGTTCTTTATCCTCAGACATGTTGGCAAAACGTCGCCATCTGTTGACAGAAATTGTATAGCGCTTGATTTAAGTAATAAAAACATCTATCGCTGTCACTCTGTCTCAATCTCCATTCATTCGTTGATTTATTCATTCATTCGATCAGTCAGGCAGTCAGGCATTCAGTCATTAGGCTTGTTTCCTTTTCTGTGGTATGTTTCTATCTGTCTTACCTTATTAATTTCTGCCTGTTTAGCTGTCATCATCATCATCATCATCATCATCATCATCATCATCATCATCATCATCATCATCATCATCATCATCATCATCATCATCATCATCATCATCATCATCATCATCATCATCATCATCATCATCATCATCATCATCATCATCATCATCATCATCATCATCATCATCATGGGCGTAGACTCTAATTAAGGGGGGCAGCCGGGGCACGTGCCCCCCCAATAATTGAGATGGACTGTACACCCAATGCAACAAGTGTAGAATGAATAACCAACTTCCCTTCCCCCCAATATTTTGGACAAGATTACGCCAGTGATCATCATCAGCAGCAGCATCATCTTCTTCTTCGTCGTCGTCATCATCACCATCACCTCCAGCATCGTCGTCGTCGTCATCATCATCATCATATCATCAGTTCCTTACGCTACCATTTGGCTGCTAAGGGTAGGAAATTATCTCCATCATCCTCGGACCTCGGTAAATTGTCAAAAAAGTCCAGTGCTCCTCTCAGTGTTAGTCCAAGTGATGCTGTGTCTTCACTTTAAGCAGTGCTCGAAATGGACCGGAACGCACCGGAACGCCGTTCCGGTTCGTCAAATGCATCCGTATTATCGTTCCGTTTCGTCCAGTGGAAAATACTATGAAATTAACGTTTTTATTGTGTGAATGCTCCCATATCTTTGACTAGCGTTCCGTTTCGTAAAATTTTCCATTTCGAGCACTGACTTTAAGCCTAGGCCTATGTTGTCGTTACAGCGCGTAGTTTTGGTCTGTCTTTTGTTTCTTCGAATCTTGTAAAATATTATGTATACATGCAGTGCATTGGGGGTAGGGGGAGGGGGGATTCGACCAACTGTCATTCTCTCGATTCCCCTCCTTTGAAGTGGGGTTCCGGGGGCCCTCCCCAGAAAATTTTGGATTTCTACAGTGCCGTAAATGAGTTTTAGCGCATTTTTTAGAAAGAAAACTGGGTTTGGTCGTTTGGAAAACTGTATATTTTAGTTCAACTGAACTGTTGAATTAATTTCTGTAGGGCTCCCAGTTCACTGTAAGCCCTAAAAATTTTATGGGACAGGCTTTAATAAATATGGGACAGAAATTCCAAAATATGGGACACATGTTAAAATATTGGGCAATATGGGACACTGTTCAGCAGATATGTGGGGATTTTAAAGATTGCATTATGAATGCATATTTCTGGTGTAATGCAGCGGTAATAACAGGCTCCATCCCTGCCTGTTACAGTACGTGTTATCCAGCCAACAATTATATATTCTTGCAGGAATATTTCAAGACCTCATAATCCCATTTTCACTGCACTACACGACAATGATGGTAGTAGCATTGACCGACTAGATTATTTAATCAATAGGATGATTATGAATATGAGCGTTTTTCTTCAATTTATAGATCTCACTTTAGGTCATACTAAAAGCGAACCAATGTATATTCCAGTAATGTTTAAAGAAGCAGTATGTAATAGCCTACCGTTTTCTGACAAAGCAGAAAATGTATATAAGCTTATTAGGAACTCATAGACAAACATTAACAAGAATATAAAATAATACCATTAATGCATTAATACCATAACACATTAACTTTACAGTGTAGAGATTAAATTGCAGCAACAGTTGAGTCAGTATACGTAGGCCTACTGTCAACTAGGCCTATAACCATAACCATAACCACAAATTTTATTGATCCACGTTAAGCATTACAAAGCAAACATAGTAACATCGTTGCATAGTAATCGCAACATCATTACGACAAATCAGACAATTTATCAGTGAGCGCAAAAGGAGACCCTAAAGGGACCGGAGTCCCGCTAATTGGGGCCACCTACGTACACGACAATTAAGATAGTTGGCGGCAGATGAAAGTAACCGTAACAAATGTAGTATTTACATATCATTAATGATGTCTCAAGAAATGTTAAGAAAACAACTGAACAGCAGCATCCATTTCATTAGGGGGACACAACGCTGGCACAAATTGGAAGCAGTCTCATTCCTCTTGGGGCGGGGAGATGGTAATTCATTCCTCATTCATTAATGATGTCTCAAGAAATGTTAAGAAAACAACTGAACAACAGCATCCATTTCATTAGGGGGACACAACTCTGGCACAAATTGGAAGCAGTCTCATTCCTCCCCCCCCCCCATACGTAGTAGGCCCTGCAGCATGGCCATGCAAAGAGCCCATCTGTACTACTACTCATTTTACAATCGCCACCTAGGGAATGAAGGCTGAGCTAACCTTGTGGGGCTAGCGGTATCGAACCCGCGTCCTTCTGACCTTCGTACCAGCGTGTTACCATCTACCCGCCCCGGGAGACAAGTATTCAGTCTCTAAATTTGCTTCCCCTCTTGAGTACGTTACGCCCTGTTCCATGGCACCGATGGGTACGGCACTAGTTTGGATCCCTATTCCCTAATGATTGTAATTATGTCATAATTTCTTAATTTCTGTAGTCTTGCAATGTATAAATGTAATGAATTCCCAGAAATTTATTCAGCGCCATAAAAAAAACTGCGTCGGGCAGACCAGTTTACACCGGCGCTATATATATATATATATATATATATATATATATATATATATATATATATATATATATATATATATATGTATATATATATTAGGGTGCATCAAATGCCCCAATGTTAACAAAGAGCACTGTCCCTATGCTTAAAATGTTCCTTTTACCTTCATTATATCCCTGGCCAAATAGCAAAAAAATCAAAAATTGTTTAGGTATCCCACCTCGATTTTATAAAAATGGACAATATACATTGTTATCATACATTACGGAACTGCAACTTTCATCCCTTATGATAACATATAGCGACCCAAACTTGTTGTCTTTGCTACAGTCATGTCTAAAATGACTCCTACAAAACAATTGGCCTATTATACTGAAGCACTTATATCTGAAGCAGGAGATGATGTGTTAAAAGTCTCGGCATCATATGCAACGACTGGCAAAGCCAGACGTCAAGTTGGATAGAAGATGCATGGCTTCAGCTTGGAAAGAGCAATGGGCTGCTCCACAGCTTGCAAAGTTGTACTGGGACGCCAAACAAATGGAATCGCTGTCAGATAAGAATACTAAAGAGGAGCGCCTTGCAGTTGTTGTCGGGAATGCAAAGAGATGAAGTTCCTCGGTGTGTTCCTTTTGCACCGGGATCAGATAGAAAATCGCGGGACATCATTGCTGATCTAACCATTGAACTCCTGCGTCATGGCAGTGTAGTGACTCTATCGTCAACATGGCGTTTGACACCACCGGATCAAATACAGGACATGTAACTGCTGCCTGTGTTACAATTCAGATGCGGTTAGGTCGAGCTCTTCTCTGGTCCGAATGCCGACATCTCTTTGGCGAAGTTATTCGAAGATCTTCAAATTGAGACTTCAAAGTCGCCCGAGGGGCCGAGGAGAAATTATTTACAAGGCGTCGTAAGAACTTCGAGCTCCTCGAGACACATCGGTCAGCAACAGAGAGACTGTCATGATTTGACGATACTGCATTCAGTGACATGTGCAAAGAATGTGTTCTACAGATTTCTGCTTCGGAGTTGCCTTTTCATAGAGATGATTGCAAGGAATTTGCAGAGCTCTGCCTCTTCTTTCTTGTTGGGGAAGCAGAAGGACATAAAGTCACGTTCAAGCGACCTGAAGCACTTCACAAGGCAATTTGAATGGAAAAATTAGATTTATCTTTTTGAGCAGCAGATTGCAGAACTTCCACACAACACAATATTGACATAGCAACAGATCACAAAAGTGAAAGAGATTGTGACTCTAGTTTACAGCTCTTGTTGGATGACTTATAAGCAGGGCTGTAGTGGAGCGTATACGCGGGTATACAGCGTATACTTACCTCTAGAGAAATTTGAGAGCGTATACTCACGAGGGTATACGCGGGTATACAGCGTATACTTACCTCTGGGAACGAAAATTTTTCAAAAATGAGAGGTTTTTAGAGGTTTTTAGGGCGAATGACTAAAAAAAAAAAAAAAACTTTTTCAGAGACAAAATCGTAAAAAGTCTGAAAATTTTCTGAGAATCGGTGAAAAGTCAGAAATTTTTCCTAAAAAAAGTCTTCAAATTTTTTTTTACGCCGCTGGTCACCGCTAGCGTATACTCACCTCAAATTTTACCACTACAGCCCTGCTTATAAGTTCAGTGACTGATGCGCCATGGAATGACTTAAAGCTGTATCATTCATTCTTGCAATATGACTTGCTGAATGCACAGGTCTCCACAGGTGCTGTTCGTGCCTTCATACGGCATTTGTGGTACTTTACGGCAGAAATCCTGCCTCTTGCACTATGGAACAGCCACTGAACGCCGTGCACTTGTTAGGACAGATTTGGCTCTGGCTTTGGAAAACGAAAACCTCTTAAATTTCCAGATGTTATCACAAATTTTGCAACAACTCTTGCCGATATTGTGGGAACTGACTCGTGGTATATGTCTGAAATTCTACAAGTTGACACTCGTTCCTCAACGAAGATATGTGTCCGACTGGTCAAACCGAAAAAACTATCAAGCCACTATGACAAACATTGAAGCACTCACTGGAATCAATGACTGTGCTGAGAGAGGAGTGAAGCTGAGCTCGGATTTTCTGTCAGCATCAAACACTGAAAAGCATTATCAAGATGTTCTTCAAGTTGTGGCATAGGGCCCAAACGCAAGCTAACTTCCGAATGATGATATTCCCGTAACACGTGATGATTTTACAATATTATTGTATTTTTGCTTTTTCATATGTGGCAGGAATTTTTCACTTTTTAAAATCTTAGCAATACATCTGGAGATGGCCATTGGCTAATGCAGCATTTTCAATGATAAGAACTTTTGGACCATTCTTTAAAGTAGGCTATTATTTGCGACATGATATGTATATTGTATAACTTGTGCAACAATGTACATCCTCGTAATGGTTCGCTATTGTAAAACTTCAATTGCTATGTGGGATACCTAGATCATGTCAGAATATTGTCAAATTTCGGTAAACATACTTTTTCAGTAATAGGAAAAGAATTGAAATAGGGACAAACACATTTGAAAAAAAATTTCAAATTCGGGGGCACATGATGCACCCTAATATATATATATATATATCAAATCAGTCCACAAGACCTAATTTGTATTCAATCCGTTTCGGTGCCGGGTCAAAACCAGGGTTGTAGTCAGGGCTGTAGTGGTAAAATTTGAGGTGAGTATACGCTAGCGGTGACCAGCGGCGTAAAAAAAAATTTGAAGACTCATTTTTGAAAAATTTTCGTTCCCAGAGGTAAGTATACGCTGTATACCCGCGTATACCCTCGTGAGTATACGCTCTCAAATTTCTCTAGAGGTAAGTATACGCTGTATACCCGCGTATACGCTCCACTACAGCCCTGGTTGTAGTGGTAAAACAAGAGGTGAGTACACGCTATCGGTTAGTTTTCCGAAACAAATTGGAGGTGAGTATACGCTACAGCAGTGGTCTCCAACCTTTTTTCGGCGAGGAGCCGCACTGCAAAGTTTAGCAACTTCTGGGAGCAGCATTGCGAAGTTTAGCAACTTCTGGGAGCCACATTGTGAAGTTTAGCAACTTTTGGGAGCCGCCATGGTTTTATGTCGAAGTTAGGAGCAAAACAAATACTAGCGGATAGCGCTATTACCGCTAGCGTTAATCATGATATATAATATCACGGAAACAGTCCATGTTTATAGCACAATTTTATTTCGTCACATAGAAAATGTCATTTCATGGAAGCTCTGGAGAGTCGCCACAGAACCTTTAGAGAGCCGCATCCGCCTCGCGAGCCGCGGGTTGGTGACCACTGCGCTACAGTACTTTGTGAGTAGGCCTATACGCTACAGTATTTTAATATAAATAATAAAAAAAAAATTTGTGAGGTGAGTATACTTCGAAATCTCTACTGCGAGCCATAGTCGGATTTTAAAAAGCGAGATAAGTAAAGTCGTAGAGTGAAATTATAGCCTACAGCAACATTCTGCATTGAATTCTGTATAGGCCTACAGACTTGAGTTTAGCCTGAACTTTTATTTTATCTGCAACCCTGCAGGGCCAGCGATTTGTAATTGCTCAGAATAACAGTTATGAAATTTTACATTTTAAAGAGTAAAACATTAAAACAAGAAAAAAAATCCTAAAGGAACGTCAAGACTCAAGAGTCACTTGATGTCGCCAAAGATCAATTTCCGTGACTCGCATTTAGCAACGAGCTCACGTGCAATCTGAGAGACGTTTAGGCCTACACTGTGGAGTGTGTCACGATGAACGTGCAAGACCGCTAAATGATTCAAACGCTCTTGACTCATATACTGTTCCTTAAGTAGGCTTACGTTTTGAGACGCATTAATGCTGAGAAGCTCCGTTCTGTTTCTGCGTTGTTATGTCTGGATATCCTTGTAATAGGCCTACTTGATGTGCCAGATGCGAGCTTGCCGGTTCTCGAAGCATATTTTCCAGCTCAACCTACTTCTGAAGCAGTGTGATTCTCGTTAACGTTAACGATAACGAAAATGTTCGTTAACGAACCAAAAATGATTTCGTTAACGATAACTATAACTGTAACTAAAAAATATCATTAACTATAACTAGGCCTATAACTATAACGAAAATAACACTAACGAAAATTCATCGCTATTTTCGTTAATGAAATAAAAAAAGTGCAATATCGATAAACATGGCGAATTTAATCAAACACGATATTTTATTCGTTTTAAACTATCCTGTTTATTGTTCCGAGATAAAATGAGAAAATGTGCTGCATATTCTCCTTCCGAATATTCTGGTTTCTTTTCGAAAATCTAATATTTCGAATTTCTTTTGATGGAAAGATAATTTTTTCTTTTGATTGTTAATTTTAGAGTGAGAAACTTTGATTTTAATTTTCTATGTTAAAAGGAATATTATAAATAAGTTATCATGTTCAAATTAGAAATGTTCATAATAAAAATCAAACTGAATACACATTTAAAAGAAAACGAGATTGTATTTTCTAATGGGGAAAAATCCATTAAATATCTGTGACAGACATTGATCACACAAGTAGGGCCTACTGTATAGCCATTAAGTAGGGCCTATCAAATTAAAATCTGAATAACAACGTTTTGTTTTTTGGCAATTTCAGTTTTTTGCATGTTAGAGTCATAGAAATATTCTGAGGGTGGGGTAATTTTCTTTGACATAATTTTGTTAGGGGTCCTTGAATGTTTGACAGTTGATGACAAGGGGAGGAGATCAAAAACTGCCTAAAATTTGCTGACATAATTAATCGATGACCCCATATGGAGTGCCATTCGGTTACTTGTAATTATGTACTAACTAAAATTAACTAAAATAAAAGTCCAGTAACTATAACTATAACTATAACTAAAAAATAATACTAACTATAACTGTAACTATAACTAAAATAAAAAACCATTAACTATAACTGTAACTATAACTAAAATAAAATCTGTAAGGGGAATCACACTGTTCTGAAGGTCGTTCTGAGTGTAACGCTTTTCAAATGTAGAGACAGCAGTATCAACAAAATTAAAATATTGCGCCCTGAAGTTTTCAGCATTTGATTTTCCAGCTGAGCCTCAGAGTCGCTCTGGGGACCACCTCTGTCGCGGCATTTGAGGAGTTGGAGCATAATATTATAGAGTCGCGCACATACGCTCGGATTGTCTGGAACTTTTCGTCACATCTCAATGAAAGCAGATTATCTCGTGTAAGATGTAGAAGTAGAATCGAAGAAATATTAAACAACTAGAATATTATTATCACGTGATAATATTACGCGTGAGAATGCGGCATTACCGGTATCGCTTCGGTTAGACTGGTTAGTATACACTATACATAATCAGCAGTCTTGTTGTCAAGACCTTAAACCTCAAGACCAAGACCAAGACCTTGAACCTCAAGACCAAGACCAAGACCTTGAACCTCAAGACCAAGACCAAGACCAAGACTTTGAACCTCAAGACCAAGACCAAGACCAAGACCTTGAACCTCAAGACCAAGACCAAGACCACGACCCAAAAATCACAATCATATCCACACTATTCCTCAGTCGCGTATATATATATATATATATATATATATATATATATATATATATATATATAAGGAACGGGGACGTTGCTCCAATGACTTAGGGGGATAGACGCCCCTGTGTATGTATATATATATATATATATATATATATATATATATATATATATATACATACATACACAGGGGCGTCTATCCCCCTAAGTCATTGGAGCAACGTCCCTTTTCCCCCTCTTCTTCCCCCCTCCCCGTTCCTTCCTCCCCTAAAATGGTGGCACACACACTGACAGATCTCCCCCATTTCTTGTATGGAGCATTTGCTCCAAGGTTTCTATGGTGTATAGACGCCCCTGTATATATATATATATATATATATATATATATATATATATCAGACACGATTAACCTTGGTATTAACCTGGTCAAACGTAGCCAAACGTGTGTGTACACACACACACACACACACACACACACACACACACACACACACACACACACACACACACACACACACACACACACACACACACATTCTGAGATTGTGAGGGCAATGAGGGTGAGGAGTCATATCAAGGCCACCAGTATGAGAGTAGGTCCATATACGGACTTGACCTACAACTCAACATCCCGATATGACTAAGATGTCAACCATAAGACGGAGAGCGAGGGGGTGCATGATGTAAGATATCTCCAAGAGGAGTGTAACTGTGGCCCAGATCTTTGGCGCCTGGCCTGCTCATTGATCGCGGGGATCAGTCTGCCGGGGTTACCTGTGTGGCTGAAAGTCTAAGTGCCTGTGACTCAGTTCGTCTGGCTCTCGGTTGACCAGACAAGAGCTATCTATTATTGGCTATGGGCCAGAGGTGCGACCGTTATGGACCGCAATGGCGCGGAAAAATTTAAAATTTTAGGTCGGTCTTGGTCTTGGTCTTGAAAAACCAAGACCAAGACTTTGAACCTCAAGACCAAGACCAAGACCAAGACCTTGAACCTCAAGACCAAGACCAAGACCAAGACTTTGAACGTCAAGACCAAGACCAAGACCAAGACTTTTAAAAACGAACTCGAGCGCACGCGAGACCAAGACCTTGGTCTCGAGGACAACAAGACTGATAATCAGACAGATAATGTTAAGTTTAATTAGAATATTTAACGCGATTTAGGAACTTAAGGTAGGCCTAATTGAGAACATAATGTTTTCGAATGTAATTTTTTTAGTCAATATTCCAATTCCTATTGAAAAGTTTAATTATCAACAGTCGGTGGCAAAAGTTGGGGGACCGTCCCAACCTGCTCGGAAGTTGGGAGGACGCATCCCACGGTCCCATAGGATGGTTGCGCCTATGATATAGACCTATTTTAATTATAAATACGATCGTTGTAGGCCCTACAGATACACCTTCTTTGCCTTCCTCTTTACCTTCTTTGCCCTTTTCGCCAACGTTTTACATCGCCTTCTTCTTTGCCTTCTTCTTTGCTTTCTTCTTTCCCCTTGGCCTATGCCTTTTTACTTACAATTTTGCTTTGTCTTGCTATTTGCGTTTCTCTTTGCATCTTCTTTGCCTTTCTCTTTGCCTTCCTCTTTGCCTTCTTATTTGACTTTCTACTTACCTTCTTCTTTGCCTTTTTGCTTGCCTACTTCCTTTCTGTCTCTTTACCTTCTTCTTTGCTTTCTTCTATGCTTTCTTGTTTCACTCCCTGCTTGCCTCCCTCTTTGCCGTGTTACTTACCTTCTTAGTCTTCTTCTTTGCATTCTTCTTTGTCTCTCCTTTTGACTTCTGTTTTGCCTTCTTATTTGCCTTGTTCGCCGCATTTTTACCTACCTTGTATTTGCCTTCTTCTTTTGGTTTTTTCTTTGCCTTCTTCATTGACTTTTACTTACCTTCCTTTTGACCTTTTTCTTTGCATTCTCTTTGATATCTACTTTGCCTCTCTTTTTGCCTTCCTCTTTGCCATTTTACTTGCCTTCTTCTCTAGCTTTAATCTTTGCCTTCTTCTTTGTATTGCATTTTGTCTTCTTTCTAGCCTTCTTCTTTGCATTCGTCGCCTTCTTTTTACTTACATTCCTCTTTGCTTTCTTCTATGCCTTTCTCTTTGCCTCCTTCTTGACTTTGTACTTACCTTCTTCTTTACGTTCTTCTTTGCCCTCTACTTTGTCTCTCTCTTTGCCTTCTGCTTTGCCTCCTGTATACGCCGTCTTTTTTACTTACCTTCCTATTTTCCTCTTTCTTTGCCTTTCTGTTTACTTTTTTGCCTTTCTCTTTACCTTCTTATTTATTTTCTTCTTTGCTTTCTTATTTGCCTTTTTTGCCGTTTTTCTTACCTTCTACTTTGCCTTCTTCTTTGTCTTTCTCTTTGCCTTCTTTCTTGCCATCTTCTTTGACTTTTTTTACATACCTTCTTTTTTGCCTTCCTCTTTGCCGTTTCACTTCTACTTTGCCTTCTTTGTCTTTCTCTTTGCCTTCTTTCTTGCCTTCTTCGTTGCCTTTTACGTACCTTATTCTTTTCCTGTTTCTATGCCTTTCTCTTTTACTTCTTTTTCAAATTTCTCTTTGCCTTGTTCACTGCCTTTTACTTTCCTTCTTCTTTGCCTTTCTCTATGCCTTCTACCGTGACATTCTCCTTATCTTCTTTTTTATCTTCTTCTATGGCTTTTTCTTTGTCTTTCTCTTTGCCTTCTTTCTTGCTTTTTTCTTTGCCACCTACGCCGTCTTTTTACTTACCTTCCTCTTTGCCTTCTTCTTTACGTTTTACTCAACTTCCTTAACTTCTTCTTTGCCTTTCTCTTTGCCATGTTCTTTGACTTTCTTTTTGCCTTGTTCTTTGCCTTTCTTTTTGCCCCATTCTTTGTTTTTTTACCTACCTTTCTCTTTGCCCTCTTCTTTGACTTTGTACTTACCTTCTTTTTTGCTTTCTTCTTTGCCCTCTTCTTTGTCTCTCTCTCTTTGCCTTCGTTTTTGCCTTCGTCTTTGGCTTCTTCGCCGCCTGTTTACTTACCTTTTTATTTGCCTTCATCTTTGTGTTTCTCTTTGCTTCTACCTTGACTTTCTCCTTATCTTCTTCTTTATCTTCTTACATGGCTACTTCTTTGTCTTTCTCTGTGCCTTCTTCGTTGCTTCCTTCTTTGCCTTTTTACTCAACTTCGTCTTGGCTTTCTCTGTACTTTTATCTTTGCTTTCTTCTTTACCTTCTTTGTTGCCTTTTACTTACCTTCTTCTTTGCCTTTCTCTTTGACTTCTTCTTTGTCTCTCTACCACCTTTCTTCTTTGCCTTTCGTTGCCTTCTACTTTCTTTGATTCCACCTTTTTCTTCTTTTTTCTTCTTTGCTGTTTTACATACCCTTTGCTTTCTTCTTTGCCTTCTTCTTTGTCGTTCTTCTTTCCCTTCTTCTTTGCCTCTTGCTTACCTTCTCCTTTGCCTTTTAATTACCTTCTTCTTTGCCATTCTCTTTGACTTCTTCTTTGCCTTTTTCTTTGCCTTCTTCTGTTCCTTCTTCCTTGCCATCTACTTACCTTTCTTCACGTTTTTCTTTGCTTTTATCTTTCCCTTCCACTTTCTTTGACTTCTACTTTGCCTTCTCTTTGCCTTCTTCTTAGCCGCTTTACTTACATACTTTGCTTTCCTCTCTGCTTTCTTCTTTGCCTTTCTTCTTTGCCTTCTTAATTGCCTTTTACTTACCTTCTTCTTTGCCCTTATCTTTGACTTATTCTTGGTCTTCTTTGTCTTTCTTTTTTACCTTCTTCATTGCTTTTTACTTACTTTCTCCTTTGCCCTTCTCTTTTGACTTCTTCTTGGCCTTCTTCTTGGCCTTCTTTGCCTTTCTTTTGCCTTCTACTTTCTTTGCCTTCTCTTTGTCTTCGTGTTTGCCTTCTTCTTTGCTGTTTAACGTATCTTCTTTCTGTTTTTCTTTGTCTTCTTCTTTGCCTTTTACTTACCATCTTCTTTGCCTTTAGCTATGACTTCTACTTGGCCTTCTTTTTTGCCTTCTGTTGTTCTACCTTTTTACTTACCTTTCTTCTTTGCCTTTTCTTTGCCTTTATCTTTCCCGTCTGCTTTCCTGTACTTCTTCTTTGCCTTCTTCTTTGCCTTTTTACTTACCTTCTTTGCATTCTTCTTCGCTTTCTTCTCTGTCTTTCTTCTTTGCCTTCTTCATTGCCTTTTACTTACCTTCGTCTTTGCCTTTCTCTTTGAGTTCTTCTTTGCCTTCTTCTTTGCCTTTTCTGTTTCTTTTTTATTAACCTTTATCTTTGCCTTCTACTTTCTTTGACTGCTCTTTTCCGTTTTTGCTGGTTTCTTCACAGTTTTACTTACCTTGTTTTTCTTCTTTGTCTTCTTCCTTGCTATCATTCTTTGCCTTCTTCATTGGCTTTTACCTTCTTCTTTGTCTTTCTCTTTGATTCTCCTTGGCTTTATTCTTTGCCTTCTTCTGTTCTACTTTTTTTACTTACCTTTCTTCTTTGCCTTTTTCTTTGCCTCTAGCCTTGCCTTCTACTTTCTTTGACTTTCTCCTTGCTTTCTTTTTGCCTTCTTCTTTGCCGATTTACTTGCCTTTTCTACGTTCTTCTTTGCCTTCTTCTTTACTCTCGTCTTTTCTTCTTCTTTGCCTTTCCTTTACCTTTTTACTTACCTTTTTCCTTTCCTTCTTTTTCCTTCTTCTTGGCCGTTTTACTTACCTTCTTTGCTTTCTTCGTTGCTTTCTTGTTTGCCTTTTTACTCAACTTCGTTGTGCCTTTCTCTCTACCTTCTTCTTTGCTTTCTTCTTTACCTCTTTCATTGCCTTTTACTTACCTTCTTATTTGTCTTCTTCATTGATTTTCTCTTTGACTTCTTCTTGGCTTTCTTCTTTGCCTTCTTCTTTTCCTTGTTCTTTGCCACTTTACATAACTTTTTGCCTTTATCTTTGCCTTCAACTTTGACTTCTTCTCTGCCTTCTTCTTTGCCGTTTTACTTAACTTCTTTGCTTTCTTTCTTGCTTCCTTTTTTGACTTCTCTTTGGCTTCTTCTTGCTTTTTTACGTTCTTCGCCGTATTTTTTACTTACCTTCGTGCTTGCCTTCGTCTTTTCCTTGTTCTTTGCCTTCTTCTTCACCTATTAACTTACCTTCTTTGCCTTTTTCTTTGACTTCTTGGACATTCTCTTTGCCTTCTTCTTTGCCTTTTACTTACCTTCTTCTTTGCCCTCTTCTTTGCCTACTTTCTTGCCTTCTTGCCTGTGTCAGATACTTGCCTGGGCTTGCAGGAATTTTTAGGGGGGAACAGTTTTCTAGGTGGCGAGAAATTTTCCGGGGATGACGTTTTTGCATAAACATAGAAGAATAACAACTTTCTCAATCCAAGGGGGAAATGCCCCCTTGCCCCCTCAGGACGCCCATGGATACTTGTGCATCTCCCCTGGACATGAGAGACCTGTTACCTCCTGCATAGCCTTGTGCACTTAACCACGTATAGGCGTAGACAGTATAGCCAGATCAGACTTGTTGACTCCAAGAAACCACGTCATCTAGTCGGCCCACTAACTGAATTTTGCACTGCCCATCAGAACTTCCTGAATATGCAGGTCACAAAATATTCCTACCCAGTAACTGTCTCTGCGAGAGAGAACGAACAGTCCCTCTCAAAAATTAGGTGGGGTGTGTCTCCTCCAGCCCATCCATTTCCAGATAATTACAGGTGTATCGCGGGGAAAAATAATAATAATAAAAATTTAACAAAATAAAAAATAAAATAATAATAATAAATATCATTAATAGCAGTGTGTTAGGCTGTAAATATTGGTACCCTCACGTTGTAGACCCAATGTGCTCCCCTGAGCGAGGTTGCTCCGAGCGGGCTATTATTCTTCGGTGTTAGTAGGTAAGTTAGTCATCGTTACACAGTGGGACAAAGTCAGGACTTACCAGAGTATACCTGATGCTTCGCTGGCGTAGGCTGTTCGTGCCTGTTCTATAGGATCTTGGCTTAGCCCGAATAACGAAGATGATCAACGTCCTTATGTTTCATCAGGTTTACCTGATGTTTGGACTAGAGATGAATATGCATTCTTCGTATCGAACCGCCGGAAATTCTCAACTTTGATTTACTTAATTTACACTGGGCCGTTTGGCCTACAGAATCGCCAACGAAGTATATTCTCACATTATTTGTGAAGTTAACTGCGCAGTGGTTTTAAGGGTGCATTATTATGGGGATTGGAGACACGGCGTCGTGTGAAGTTAACGGGACTGGATGGGACAAGATGTGCATGGACATCTTGTATTGACTGGATGACACTCCTTTCACCGAGAGGTTATAAAAGGACTGGACGATAAAATTCACAAAGTGTCATATCAAAGCAAAGCACTGGGCAAAAACGTTCCGCGGGCGCTGCGTCAACTCAGAGGGATTGTCCACTTCCCATTCACTACGCTACAATAGTTTTACGACAAATCCTACTATGCACGCGCGTGTGGTTCTCTGTCGCACGAGTACACCATAAAATCAAATTCTAAGTTAATATTTAGGCTATAGTAGGCCTAACAGCGCAGAAACTAAAGGAGACAAAATCAGATATCGCGTAGCCTAGTTCATACTAGCCTACAGTTGTGTTCCAATAATCAGAGAATTAAATGTTTCGATCTAAGAAAAATTTAAAATTAAAGTCTGCTATACTAATTGTTACTTAATGGAATTTAATCTGCAGTTTAAAAAGAACTCAGGGAGTTAAAATATGCGCTTGGAGTGAATGGAATTATTCGGCTTACGAGAAATTGCAATAGTGCGGTGTGGGTGGTTGAGACAATCATTGATAACACATGTTCTATCCTTTTATTTGGCGCTGCTAACCTTGTCACCTAGGCCTAATTAGGCTTAGGCTTGTTGTTTATCGTCTGCTAGGCAATTGCATTCTGAATCCGGGTTCTATTGTTCACTAATTTATTTGCAAGACCCAATAAAGGCCTATCATCTGATCGGCCTTTTACAGATCTACCTCACCAGCAACGTCATGATAGGCCTAATGTTGGACGTAGGCCTATGTAGTGCTCTGCGGTGCGTTATAAAAACATTTAAATTATTTTAGCACTGATACTGTTTTCACATAATTATATACTTAATACTAACAACCATTAATCTGTGGCAGTGTTCATTATTAACCTGTTGTCTGTTTCATAATCAATTGCTACAAATGTCTTTGTGACGCTGTCGCATCTGTGTCGACGGGAACTTGAAATAAACGAATACTTGATTTGATTTCAAACCGTAGATTTCATTATGGAAGTACAGGACATAGCTGAAAATTCAAATCGGAAAAGTGCCCTCGATATACTTTTTCGAATTTGTGAGCCAAAATGACAAAAATGTTTCGGTTTGCCTATGCAAAAAATTCTTGGTAGGCCTATTCCTATATAAGGCCTAGCTGTCAGCACTACGGCGAAAATGAAAAAGCATTTCGAGATATGTAAGCTTAATCTATATAAATAAAGAGAAGACTCTGTCTGTCATAGCGATGTTTGACCGCGATGCATTTCTACAGTTTTGGACCTTTTCACTCCAAACCTTCACTACTGTCTCGGGGTGGGCATTACACACCCAGCGTGAGGCTTCGCGTCCCCCTTTTCACCGCTACCATGGTCTCCCGGGCCAAAACCTACCCG
Source organism: Allolobophora icterica (assembly GCA_963556255.1). NCBI lineage: Eukaryota > Metazoa > Annelida > Clitellata > Crassiclitellata > Lumbricidae > Allolobophora > Allolobophora icterica. Next base: position 32,475,359 of record OY744607.1, on the reverse strand, counting down.
GGCAATGCATTTTTAGCTGCTAAAAAAACTTACACTCAACCTATTTTCACTCGCCAGATGGCGCCGCCGGGTTAAGCAGCTACAGTACGCATTCGCTAGAGGGATTGAAACTTTCACTGAACTAAACCCGGCCAACGCCTGGTTAAGCAGTGTTTTGTCGCTTATTCGCTAGAGGGATTGAAACACCCAAAACGCCGGGTTAAGCAGCTTCGCGTCCCCCGTTTTCACCGCTTCCATGGTGTCCCGGGCCAAAACCTCTCCCAAACCCCCACTTTTTACCTGGTCCAAACAAATTCGAGTCGACCTATTTTCATTCGCCAGATGGCGCCGCCCGAGAAGATTCTGTGTGTTTAGCCGCCAATTCTCTGTCACCGGCACGCATTTCTAAAGATTCGCCAGATGGCGCAGCCGTAGGGATTTCACTTCACATTAACTTCACTGAACTCCCCGGGCAACGTCGGATAAAGCAGCTAGTCTATTATAATCCAACGATTTCTGTAGAATCGTTATCATAATGCACAAGACATTAATCGATGACTGCTTCTAGTAAAACCGTAGTCGGAAAATGATGGTCGGTTGGAGCATTGAGCCATGTCGAAATCAGATAGGTCACAACGTACGCGCGATATTCGCTAGCCCAATCAAGCGTTAGGCCTAATATTTTCAGCGCTGGACGGTACGTAAAGAAAACATGAATCCATTTTTATTAGATTTTATTAAAATTTCTCCAGTGTTCGAAGTGGGACGGTATGAAACGGTAGGGGCCTATGTCATACCGGCACCTCTCCTGCAGTGTTTAATCTAGACGTCTTTTGGGGGGGAAATTTCCCCCCCCAGGATTGAAGTTTCCCCCCCCAGAACTCAGCAACATTGTAAGGCAGAGACCTTCTTGGGGGGAAATTCCCTCCAGAAACCTTGTTTCCCCCCCCCCCAGAACAGGGGGACTAGATTACACACTGCCTCTCCTGGCCGGCCGAAAGCATACCGGAACTTCTCCAGGCGAAAAATCCATACCAGTATGGACCGTATGGCCCAAAAACGTATCGGTATCGACGGTATGCCAAGTCAAACGGCGCGTAGTCATAGTGGTGTACCGATCCGTTTTCGCGCTAGCCAATTTTCTGAATCCACCGCCATAACCTCCATACTTACTATCGTGACGCGAATCATTTGCGCGCGCGCGCGCGCAATAAATGACATCATTTCCAGAGTTGGTTGTATGTAAATAGAATGGTGAAAGAATTTCTTTCACCATGGTAAATAGTTAGACCTAGGCCTATATTCACGAATAAACAATCGTCGTAAGTTAACCGTTAGGCCTACAAGAATGAAAGGTGAACATCAACATCAGAGTGCGAGAGATCGTTCAGTGTTATGAACGACATCTTAACTCCCATCCGAAATAGTTTGAACATGGAACACTTGCCACGTCTGGTGTTTATCAAATGCGTTGGCCCACCGCTGTCCAAATTTAAAGCAAGCGATTACGTAACGTCTTGGATAAAGAAAGGGAGCAGAAAACAACATCGCTTCCACATCTGAGACATCTGAATGTAGGAGGTAAGTACCTCATGGATGAATTTCACATTGTAGCAGAGGGATGAAGCTGAGGTTATGATGGCGTCGATGACCACACCAAGATTAGAGAAGGTGCCAGTGGCATATGCCGCATCTTAGACATGAAATCTACCACCACACGTGTGCCAAGAGTAGTATATATGGTCACTTGATCACAGAAGGAACCACTTACATGATACATCCATAGGACGAACTGTGGACAGTTCTATAATCCCTGTTCTTACTTACATTGTCTTACAATTACAATTTACACCATTGTGCATGGACAGCCAAATTATTTTGTAATGACTTAGCACATCTGGACTAAATAACTTTAAATAGTTAATTCTGACTACGTAGATGCTACCACTAGCAAATATCACGTTCCCAAAACATATTGTATGTATGCATGTATGTTGGCATGTGTGTATGTACGTATGTATGTATGCATGTATTGATCATTAAAACAGAAAGCTTTTTGTATGTTGCATTGAGGGGGGAAATGTCCTAGTAGGGAGGGGAAAGTGCGGGGGGTAACTGTCCGGGGGAATATGTCCGGAGGGAATATGTCCGGGGGGGGGGGGTAAATGTCCGTTCACTGTTTATTCAGTGTATTTAGCAATCCGGAATGTTCATAGAAATTCACAAAGCAATCTTGTCAACTTGAGAAAAAGTCAGTTATTGTGCAATAATTAATATTGTCAGTCAGTCTCGTGAATTTTAAATACTTTCTCACGACGAAACCCTTGACAAGAAACCAGTTTTCTTTCTCCGAAAATTCGCTAAAATTCACCTGAGGCAATGTAGAATTCCAAAATTTTTCCGGGGGAGAACCCCCGGACACGCTTCGAGGGGTGGGGAACGGATGGGAAGGGCTGGGAGGGGAGGGGTGGAAAGGAGATGGATAGGCATGCAGAGGAAAAAGCAGGGGACGAGGGAAGGGAGGTTGGGAATGGGAGTGGATTGGAGGGGGAAGGAAAAGGGGAAGGGGAATGGTTCTTTTAGCCATACCGGCACCTCTTGTTTCCCACTTCGAGCCCTGGATTTCTCTTTCAAACGAATTTGAGAACTGGCTTAGGAGTTACGTGATTCCAAAATAGCAATCTGAAAACGAACTTTTGAAATGATTATTCGAGGCAGATAAAAAAATAAACCGAAGTAATCTTGATGGGGTTTATCACCTTTATTGATGGGGTTTATTATATACCTTGCTGGGGGTTATTACTTTGGTGAGAATTTATTACCTCTGCCGGAGTTTATTACCTTGATGGGTGTTTATTACCTTGATGGGATTTATAACCTTTATTGATGGGGTTTATTATATACTGTGCTCGGGGTTTATTACCTTGCTGAGAATTTATTACCTCTGCTGGAGTTTATTACCTTGTTGGGAATTATTACCTTTATTGATGGGGATTTATTATATACCTCGCTGCGAGTTTAGTACCTCGCTGAGAACTTATTACCTCTGCTGGAGTTTATTACCTTGATGGGAATTTACCAAGGTAGAGATTATTACCTTTATTGATGGGGGCTTATTATATACCTTGCTGGGGGTTTATTACCTTGCTGCTAGTTTATTACCTTGCTTTGGGATTATCATTTTTGCTGGTAGTTTATTACCTTGCTGGGGTTTGTTACCTTGCTGGAGTTTATTACATCTGCTGAAGTTTATTACCTTGATGGGGATTATTACCTTTAATGATGGGGATTATTACCTTTAATGATGGGGGTTTATTATATACCTTACTGGGGTTTATTACCTATATGGAAGTTTATTGCCTTGCTAGGGGTTTATTCTTTTTTAACACATCTTTAGGGCCTAGTTTTTTCGGTTTTTGATAGACTTTAATTACCCAGTTTTTTAAATCATAACCGCGCTTCTTTACAAGATTAGTTGGCAACGCAAACCCAACTGAATGAGTTAAACGTCATTGATTGTGGCCTTAGCAGTGATAGAACAACACCACAGCGATGGCCTAGTGATTAGCGCGATGGACTGCTCATTGTAAAGTCCGGGGTTCTATTCATCGCAAGAGCTGCGCCCAGACATACTGAAGACGAGCAGGTGACTATGATGGGGAAAGAGGGACAGACAGGCAGACAGGCAGGCAGACAGACAGACATATTGAGGTAGAGTCGATGACTATGATAGAGACAGAGGTACAGACTGGCAGAGGAGACAGAGAGACACAAAGAGACAAAATGATGCATAAAAGGATGAAAAGAAAATTCGAGATATCAACAGAGAGATAGAGAGAGAGAGAGAGAGAGAGAGAGAGAGAGAGAGAGAGAGAGAGAGAGAGAGAGAGAGAGAGAGAGAGAGAGAGAGAGAGAGAGAGAGAGAGAGAGAGAGAGAGAGAGAGAGAGAGAGAGAGAGAGAGAGAGAGAGAGAGAGATACATACAGACAGACAGACAGTCACAGACAGACAGACAGACAGAGAAGAAAAATGCTCCAGGAAGTAAGCGAGAAATACAGTGTCTGATGGTTATTGGTCGGATCTCGAAGATCGATTCCCAATGAATAAGCAGTGGAGAGATTTTTATTGGTTGAAAACAATTAAATATTTCCGTGTATGAGAATTTTCTAATCTAGTCGCAGTCGAATGTCGCACGTGGTGTTGCTTGGAACTGAGAGTTGGAGAAGTGTGAAAGTGAGAAGTTTTGCCCGAAATTCATCGCATCATATAAAATTAGCAAGAAGAACAACGGACAACTGTTCATTATCATCATCATCATCATCATCATCATCATCATCATCATCATCATCATCATCATCATCATCATCATCATCATCATCATCATCATCATCATCATCATCATCATCATCATCATCACAAACAGCCCGTGAGAGTCGCTCATCCTGTGATCCATCATCATCACACCATCATCATCACAATCATCATCACAATCATCATCGTCATCATCATCATCATCATCATCATCATCATCATCATCATCATCATCATCATCATCATCATCATCATCATCACACCACCACCACCACCACCATCATCATCATCCTCTCCATAATCATCATCACACCACCACCGCCGCCACCACCATACACTGACTAATGATCGATCGATGGTACACTGTGCGAGGATTGAACCCGTACGCTGTGAGTTTTGAGCTTGGCTCTCGAGTTATCGGCAATCTAGCGCTATAAAATTTGAAAGTTCTGTGAAGGTAGAGCGGACTCGCAGAACTATTTCTTGCTTAGGATGAATATGTTACTATTATTATTATTTTAGGTGTTAATTGTATTGTCACTATGATATTACTGTCTGTATGAGAATTAACTATATGCCTGTAAATTACGCCATTTAAAAGATTACCACGGCTTGTTTGAACGACGACGTCATTATCGATAGCTGCTCTACTTCCGGCGATGTAATCGTCATTGTTGATTCATTTCCGCTTATGGTTGGATGTATTGACGATTTCTTGGAGAGCTATCTCTGCGATTATTTGGTTTGTGCTTTGTCTTTTCTCTACAGTTTGCTAGAGACGAGATGTTTCGTCGGTTCTTCCGATATTTTCTGTTTGCCGGTCGACCCGGGGATCGCGCGGGTCCTGTGGAAGGCGAGGACGAGGTTGCGGGTCCGTCTTCGGACGTTCTGCGAGACGACCTCCGTCTCCCTCCGGTCCTCCAGGTAGGCCAGGTGAACAGATATGATGATTGGGTCGTAATAGATGTCGGGAATCCAAGCGATGCTGCGGCTGATGTCGTTTGTAGCAATATCCCGACCAATAGAGGCCATTACCGATTGTGTCATTCAAATGTTCTGATTAACGAGAGCGCTGAGGGTGATGCTGTGAGTGGCAGCGCATGCATTAGTCCTCCAACTGCCCGTCACACCAATCTACCCTTCTTTGAAAGTGATGATGATGATGATGACGATGATGACGACAACACGTTCGATGACGACGGTGTTATTCTAATTACAAATGGAGACTTACGTCATCCAGGTCCTGCAGCAGGCGATGGTGCGAGTGGCAGCGCACGCATCAGACCTATGACTCTCCCTCATACCAGTCTCCCCTTCTGTGAAAATGATGATGCTGATGATGATGATGACGATGATGACGATGATGACGACAACACGTTCGATGACGACGGTGTTATTCTAATTACAAATGGAGACTTACGTCATCCAGGTCCTGCAGCAGGCGATGGTGCGAGTGGCAGCGCACGCATCAGACCTATGACTCTCCCTCATACTAATCTCCCCTTCTGTGAAAATGATGATGCTGATGATGATGATGACGATGATGACGATGATGACGACAACACGTTCGATGACGACGGTGTTATTCTAATTACAAATGGAGACTTACGTCATCCAGGTCCTGCAGCAGGCGATGGTGCGAGTGGCAGCGCACGCATCAGACCTATGACTCTCCCTCATACCAGTCTCCCCTTCTGTGAAAATGATGATGCTGATGATGATGATGACGATGATGACGATGATGACGACAACACGTTCGATGACGACGGTGTTATTCTAATTACAAATGGAGACTTACGTCATCCAGGTCCTGCAGCAGGCGATGGTGCGAGTGGCAGCGCACGCATCAGACCTATGACTCTCCCTCATACTAATCTCCCCTTCTGTGAAAATGATCATGATGATGATGATGATGACGATGATGACGACTACGCGTTCGATAACGACGGCGTCATTGTAAATAGGAATAGAGATTTCAGTCAAACAGGTCTTTTGATCAGCATGTTGTTGTTGCTGCTGCTGCTGCAGATACTGATGATGCTGATGATAATAGTGTTGGTGTGGTGGTGACGTCTTTTGGTTAAGGTGGAGGTCACCCCCGAGGAAAACGCGGTGACGTCTTGTATTTGGGTGGAGGTCACCCCCGAGGAAGACGCGGTGTCCTGTGGTGTTGGAGTGGAGGACACTCCCGTGGTAGACCCGGTGTTCTGTGGTGTTTGAGTGGAGGACACTCCCGTGGTAGACCCGGTGTCCTGTGGTGTTGTGTTTGGGTGGAGGTCACCCCCGAGGAAGACGCGGTGACGTCTTGTATTTGGGTGGAGGTCACCCCCGAGGAAGACGCGGTGTTCTGTGGTTTTGGAGTGGAGGACACTCCCGTGGTAGACCCGGTGTCCTGTGGTGTTGTGTTTGGGTGGAGGTCACCCCCGAGGAAGACGCGGTGACGTCTTGTATTTGGGTGGAGGTCACCCCCGAGGAAGACGCGGTGTTCTGTGGTGTTGGAGTGGAGGACACTCCCGTGGTAGACCCGGTGTCCTGTGGTGTTGTGTTTGGGTGGAGGTCACCCCCGAGGAAGACGCGGTGTCCTGTGGTGTTGGAGTGGAGGACACTCCCGTGGTAGACCCGGTGTTCTGTGGTGTTGGAGTGGAGGACACTCCCGTGGTAGACCCGGTGTCCTGTGGTGTTGTGTTTGGGTGGAGGTCACCCCCGAGGAAGACGCGGTGACGTCTTGTATTTGGGTGGAGGTCACCCCCGAGGAAGACGCGGTGTTCTGTGGTGTTGGAGTGGAGGACACTCCCGTGGTAGACCCGGTGTCCTGTGGTGTTGTGTTTGGGTGGAGGTCACCCCCGAGGAAGACGCGGTGACGTCTTGTATTTGGGTGGAGGTCACCCCCGAGGAAGACGCAGTGTTCTGTGGTGTTGGAGTGGAGGACACTCCCGTGGTAGACCCGGTGTCCTGTGGTGTTGTGTTTGGGTGGAGGTCACCCCCGAGGAAGACGCGGTGTCCTGTGGTGTTGGAGTGGAGGACACTCCCGTGGTAGACCCGGTGTTCTGTGGTGTTGGAGTGGAGGACACTCCCGTGGTAGACCCGGTGTCCTGTGGTGTTGTGTTTGGGTGGAGGTCACCCCCGAGGAAGACGCGGTGACGTCTTGTATTTGGGTGGAGGTCACCCCCGAGGAAGACGCGGTGTTCTGTGGTGTTGGAGTGGAGGACACTCCCGTGGTAGACCCGGTGTCCTGTGGTGTTGTGTTTGGGTGGAGGTCACCCCCGAGGAAGACGCGGTGACGTCTTGTATTTGGGTGGAGGTCACCCCCGAGGAAGACGCAGTGTTCTGTGGTGTTGGAGTGGAGGACACTCCCGTGGTAGACCCGGTGTCCTGTGGTGTTGTGTTTGGGTGGAGGTCACCCCCGAGGAAGACGCGGTGTCCTGTGGTGTTGGAGTGGAGGACACTCCCGTGGTAGACCCGGTGTTCTGTGGTGTTGGAGTGGAGGACACTCCCGTGGTAGACCCGGTGTCCTGTGGTGTTGTGTTTGGGTGGAGGTCACCCCCGAGGAAGACGCGGTGACGTCTTGTATTTGGGTGGAGGTCACCCCCGAGGAAGACGCGGTGTTCTGTGGTGTTGGAGTGGAGGACACTCCCGTGGTAGACCCGGTGTCCTGTGGTGTTGTGTTTGGGTGGAGGTCACCCCCGAGGAAGACGCGGTGACGTCTTGTATTTGGGTGGAGGTCACCCCCGAGGAAGACGCGGTGTCCTGTGGTGTTGGAGTGGAGGACACTCCCGTGGTAGACCCGGTGTCCTGTGGTGTTGTGTTTGGGTGGAGGTCACCCCCGAGGAAGACGCGGTGACGTCTTGTATTTGGGTGGAGGTCATCCCCGAGGAAGACGCGGTGTCCTGTGGTGTTGGAGTGGAGGACACTCCCGTGGTAGACCCGGTGTCCTGTGGTGTTGTGTTTGGGTGGAGGTCACCCCCGAGGAAGACGCGGTGACGTCTTGTATTTGGGTGGAGGTCACCCCCGAGGAAGACGCGGTGTCCTGTGGTGTTGGAGTGGAGGTCACCCCCGAGGAAGACGCGGTGTTCTGTGGTGTTGGAGTGGAGGACACTCCCGTGGTAGACCCGGTGTCCTGTGGTGTTGTGTTTGGGTGGAGGTCACCCCCGAGGAAGACGCGGTGACGTCTTGTATTTGGGTGGAGGTCACCCCCGAGGAAGACGCGGTGTTCTGTGGTGTTGGAGTGGAGGACACTCCCGTGGTAGACCCGGTGTCCTGTGGTGTTGTGTTTGGGTGGAGGTCACCCCCGAGGAAGACGCGGTGACGTCTTGTATTTGGGTGGAGGTCACCCCCGAGGAAGACGCGGTGTCCTGTGGTGTTGGAGTGGAGGACACTCCCGTGGTAGACCCGGTGTCCTGTGGTGTTGTGTTTGGGTGGAGGTCACCCCCGAGGAAGACGCGGTGACGTCTTGTATTTGGGTGGAGGTCACCCCCGAGGAAGACGCGGTGTCCTGTGGTGTTGGAGTGGAGGACACTCCCGTGGTAGACCCGGTGTTCTGTGGTGTTTGAGTGGAGGACACTCCCGTGGTAGACCCGGTGTCCTGTGGTGTTGTGTTTGGGTGGAGGTCACCCCCGAGGAAGACGCGGTGACGTCTTGTATTTGGGTGGATGACACCCCCGAGGAAGACGCTGTGTCTTCTGGTATTGAGGTGGGGGGCACTCCCGAGGCAGAAGCTGTGTCTTCTGGTATTGAGGTCGGGGGCACTCCCGAGGCAGAAGCTGTGTCTTCTGGTATTGAGGTGGGGGGCACTCCCGAGGCAGAAGCTGTGTCTTCTGGTATTGAGGTGGGGGGCACTCCCGAGGCAGAAGCTGTGTCTTCTGGTATTGAGGTGGGGGACACTCCCGAGGCAGAAGCTGTGTCTTCTGATATTGAGGTGGGGGACACTACTGAGGCAGAAGCTATGTCTTCTGGTGTTGAGGTGGGGGACACTCCCGAGGCAGACGCTGTGTCTTCTAGTGTTGAGGTGGGGGACACTACTGAGGCAGAAGCTGTGTCTTCTGGTGTTGAGGTGGGGGGCACTCCCGAGGCAGACGCTGTGTCTTCTAGTGTTGAGGTGGGGGACACTACTGAGGCAGAAGCTGTGTCTTCTGGTGTTGAGGTGGGGGACACTACTCAGGCAGATGCTGTGTCTTCTGGTGTTGAGATGGGGGACACTACTCAGGCAGATGCTGTGTCTTCTGGTGTTGAGATGGGGGACACTCCCGAGGCAGACGCTGTGTCTTCTGGTGTTGAGGTGGGGGACACTTCCGAGGCAGATGCTGTGTCTTCTGGTGTTGAGGTGGGGGACACTACTGAGGCAGAAGCTGTGTCTTCTGGTGTTGAGGTGGGGGACACTACTGAGGCAGAAGCTGTGTCGTCTGGTGTTGAGGTGGGGGACACTACTCAGGCAGATGCTGTGTCTTCTGGTGTTGAGATGGGGGACACTCCCGAGGCAGACGCTGTGTCTTCTGGTGTTGAGGTGGAGGACACTTCCGAGGCAGATGCTGTGTCTTCTGGTGTTGAGGTGGGGGACACTACTGAGGCAGAAGCTGTGTCTTCTGGTGTTGAGGTGGGGGACACTACTGAGGCAGAAGCTGTGTCGTCTGGTGTTGAGGTGGGGGACACTCCCGAGGCAGACGCTGTGTCTTCTGCTGTTGAGATGGGGGACACTACTGAGGCAGAAGCTGTGTCTTCTGGTGTTGAGGTGGGGGGCACTCCCGAGGCAGACGCTGTGTCTTCTGGTGTTAAGGTGGGGGACACTACTGAGACAGAAGCTGTGTCTTCTGGTGTTGAGGTGGGGGACACTCCCGAGGTGTCGTCTAATGTTGAGATGGGGGACACTTATTTAGTTGACGAGCCAGAGCTAAGACAGGTACTGGAAGACCTGCGAAGGAAGAATTTTGTGAGTTTTGTCCGATCAGTGTCAGGCCCGGCCCTACGGTGTTCGGGGCCCAAGGCAGCAAGCGATGATCGGGCCCCAAGCAAAAATGGCATTGCTGAGTTTATTTCCTACCAATAGGGCCTACAGTATTGGCAATATGTATTAAAATAACGCCAAATCGAAATTAAATGGTTAATGAACACAAAAGGCAAATCAGGCTCTTAATACAAACATTTTACTATGGAAGCAATGATTATATTTATTTAATTGTTTATGTTTATTTAATTATTTGAATATCTGACAACTGAAAAGGGATGTTTATAGTTAAAATATTTTAGCTTCCTTCTAATTGAAAGTGTGTTAGTCACCACAGACGATTATAGCGTGGGTTCTATCTTCTAAAATGTCTTTTTTTCATAAGTAAATCTTGCGAACCTTGATGGATGCAAAATCCGAAATGATTTCACTACAGAAGCTAACATGTGCAGTGACAGGAGCAGTCAGAAGTATTCGAAGTGCAATGTGCGTGTTAGGAAAGTCACTATAGGCCTATCGCTTGAATTGTTTTTTGTAAGAAATTGCAAAATCTTAACGGGATCATTGTAGGTCGCTGCAGGAATTATAGAACTGGCATGATTGCAACTCCTCAGCAACCAAAAAACCATCAAGATCCCTAGTTTAGCCGGCTGTAACTTTTTCTCCAGATTCGTACTGCAGTTTTGTCACTCATGAAATTTGTAAAGAATTTTAAGCGACTCGTGATGCATCCTCAGTTGATCAAAGCTGCTGTCAATCGACACGTTTGCCATAATTATATCAACAATGGTTGAAATAATTTAGACTATGCGAAATGTTTCATTTGTGTATCTGAAAATCCTTCATCTTCAGCTTCACATTTAAATAGTTTTTTTCGCTTGCGCACTCTCGTCTCTTTGAAAACTGCTGTTGCCGTTTTAAGATCTGAACCATTTCCAACTATATTCCATTCTGTTAATGTCAGTTTCTAGATCGACTGAGATGTTTTGTAATTATTTGCTGATATAATAAAACTGGACCAACATGTCGCACTGAAAAGCAATTTATTCAATATCATCCCAGTCAGTGTTTAATCTAGACGTCTTTTGGGGGGGGGGGAAATTTCCCCCCCAGGATTGAAGTTTCCCCCCAGAACTCAGCAATATTGTAAGGCAGAGACCTTTTTGTGGGGAAATTCCCCCCCGAGAAACCTTGTTTCCCCCCCAGAACAGGGGGACTAGATTACACACTGATCCCAGTAAAAAAAATTATAGCCAGCAGCGCCCCTAAAAGCGCGGGGCCCAAGGCGGCTGCCTCGTTCGCCTTGCCCTAAGGCCGGTTGATTCCACCCAGTGCGGTTAGTCATGGTGTCACCCCGTTAGAAGGTTCAAAAACCTAAATTAACAGTAGCTGTATGTTGTCTTTTATGTTGCTCGGCTGTTGTTCTAATGTGTTGCACTGGTTGCTGGGCTTTGCTTGAAAGGCTATCAACCTGGTTGATTGCCAGGTTTCAGTTAATTTACTGAGTTAATTAATTAATTGAGTTAAGATGACTCACAGTAATGTTCTCCCACAGGGTACTCTGATTTAGTTTGATCCTCCGTTTTCAACGGTTTCATTATGATTTGTTAATGGTTTAGATCTTGAGGATAATTTTTTTTTCATTAGCGTAAAGTTGTGAATTAGCATAAAGTTTCAGCTTTAGGTAAATTGATACTGTTAAAGTTGGCCCTGCATGTCGGTATGCTAACGAAAAATGTTTTTGTTATTATCTGCTATGGTTAATTTAATCTGCACCAAAATTTTGTAGATAGGCATTTTGTCATTTTGGTGTCACCCTCTGAAGGTGTCACCCGGTGCGGCCCGCACCTCTAGTGACGCCACTGACCTAGACGATAACTTCGCAACGCCTAGAAGTTTCGTTTGACATCAGTAAGCGAGGAAGCCAAATCAGGTATAGTCTGTCAAATTGCCTGTTTATAAATTCCAGCGTTTTCATTTTTTTCATTCGTTTAGCAACTTAACTTTAGCCACCAGATGGCGTCGAAGTTGACGATCGATGATGATGAAGGGTACTTTTTGAAGCACAACAGACTAAATAGAGCAACCATGCAGTTCCATTTAAAATGGATGCCACGATCATCGTTGATTTATGAATACTTGTGTTCGTCCAATCCAGAGCAGCTAAAACAGGTGGATATATAACCAGGGTCCGATTTGTCAAAAAAGAAGCAGGGGGGTCGGAAACCTATATAAAAAATGACTAAGCCGAAAACACTGGCGGCGATCTTGTTTCACATGTGGGGGGGGCACGGGTAACTTTTGAACTGGTCTGGTAAAAAAGAGGTTTTCAGTAGGAGTTTTAGCTAAAGTAACCTACTAATAACAACAGAGTCGGTTTTAGGGTGGTCGGCCCATGGGCGCCCAATATGGTGGGGCTCTTTCTGCAGCGGATTTGTTGCCTTTGTTGATGCGCTTCAACAGGGACAACCCGCATTCCAGCAGTTATAACACGTCATACTGACTCATACAGGCAAAGGTGCTAAAGGCAATGTTTAAAATTTTTAATTTATTGTTTTTTTAAATGTAGGGGCTACAAAAAATGAAAATAAATTAGGAAGATCATTTTGCTTATAAATAAAGTGTCTTCTATTATATTCATAGGTGTGCAATAATTTCTCAAATACAAGACAAAATGAAAAGCTTTAAGATTCTTAGCCAGTTTTAAGTAGAGGTTGTTGATACAGACAAACAAAGAAATTTAAAATAGTGGTACGCGGGACCTCCAAACTAAAAGCAGATAGCTTGAGTCAGTTAATTAGGTCAGTTAGGTCTAAATTTTAATAGGCCCAATAGAGACTCTGCACGCTTTCTATTGGTAAAGTCATCAATAAACTGATTAAAGTCCAATTGAATATCACTGTTATATGCTCAACACTGCAAGTTGGATAAGTCACTCATGTGTCATACTTGTGCGAAGCCTATTCTTAGGCCTAATTATCTTCATCTTAGACAGTGAGCGTTCAGCACTACAGTTGTGACCATGATCACCAAGTAGGCCTACATTCTTGCCATAATTTCCACATTTGGAAATGAACTTTTAACACCTTTGTCGAGAATTGGTACATGAACTGGCACTGCTCCTGACTTATGTTGAGGCCTGTGCTACCTGTATTGTTTTTACACATTTTGACAAAATAAGAAAACTGCATGAGCTCATTGCCACGACTTTCATGAGCTCATTGCCAAGGGTTTCATCGAGGTCATCGCCCTATATTGCTACAAGATTTTTCGCTGAGTTGTGTAAGTCTTCATCACTACATGATTCAATCCTAGATAGAAAACCAAACCTTGAGCAGAGTAGTTCGTATGGTGCTAGTCTTCTTGTCAACTCGGTTGTGAATTGATCAACGATGGGCAGACAAGTGTCAATCTGAAACATCTCTGAAGCAGAGTGTGCAGATTCTGGCGCTCGACCATAATCCAATGCTAGGAGACGTGCGCTTTGATGGTGTTCTAGTTGAACATATTCTGCTGTTCCACAACAGTGGGAGACCCGACTCAGCGGGAACGTTGTTGAACTGGCGGATGTTCGACAACTGCAGTATCACCAGTGACACCAGGCTCAAATGAACCTGCATTTTAGCCATCGTCCACGTAAGAGCAGATGTTCTTATAGGCTACTTGTAGCTGTTGCTCAAGGAAAGCAGCAATAGGAGGCGTCTTTGTATGCAAGTACTCTGTCATTTTGATATGTGTTTTTTCTTTACTTAACTTGTGTTTTTGAGAGCCACTAGGCCGATTAGTGCCTTATGTCGACCTAATTTCGATTCATATCTGTCGGCTGAAATTACAGAGAATCTTCAAATTATATCATGTAATACTAATTTGCAAATTCAGACTGTATGATACAAAGGTCGAATCCTATAAGACTGCGTGCCTCAAAGCCACTATCAGCACAGAAATGACAGCCAACAGCTGTGGACTGCCATAGATGTGAACTGTATAGGTCATTCAAGGTCAAAAGCGACAGCGAGTGCTGAATCTCAGACGGCATACCACGGAAGACCTTTACCCCACAACTGCATGCTAGTGGCTATGGAGCTGATATGCCTGAGGGTGCTGGCTTGAGCACGGGGCCTGTGTCCATTCGTTGTCTGCTGGATGTGGACCGAGCCCTTAAGGTCATGACCTGTGAAATATCTCGCACCCTGCTTCTGCCTACATCCGTAGACGACCTCAGTTTGAGTTAAAAGTAAGATAATCTGTCAACAGCTGTAGATACCAAGTTGTTGTATTGTCTCAGAGCCTGGCAAAGGATAACCTAATCCTTGAAAAGTATTTCACAGTATCAGCCTACACCAGGGTACCGACTGGATAATAAATAATTACTGAAAGGTGACAAGGCAGTATTGGAGTCTTTTGGGTTACAACTGTGGCTAACGAATTTGAGGGGGTTAGGCCGACCCCCCCGGGGGTCGGCCAAAGACTAGAAGCATGGGGGTCAAAAAAAGAAGCAGGGGGGTCCAACCCCCCTGACCCCCCCGGCAAATCGGACACTGTATATAACGGGTTTGCGTCTTTTTCTTATTCCGTTTTTGGGTTTAACGTGGGTCGTTATTTTGTATAAAGAGTCTTCCATTTTGATGGCTGTTGAGTTTGAATTAGTTGGGACGTCATCTTCAAATTCACCTTCTTAAGTCACAGTTGAAGACAGGGTGTGGGGAGCCTTTGCTGCTACCAGAGGCATAACTTTGGGCTAAAAGTGGGGGTACCAATTTCTTTCATACACGAGGCAAGGCGGAGACTGCAATCTATGGGAAGGCACAATAGTAAAATATTGATTGGCATTGTTTAAGAGGTGCTGGTACGGTACCCCCAGTCCAAAAAGTGGGGAGTACGTGTATCCCTGGTACCCCCACAAATTACGCCTATGGCTGCTACTGCAGCAGTTACATCTCTACGTTTCAGGAAG
The DNA here is from genome assembly GCA_963556255.1 of Allolobophora icterica. Taxonomy (NCBI): domain Eukaryota; kingdom Metazoa; phylum Annelida; class Clitellata; order Crassiclitellata; family Lumbricidae; genus Allolobophora; species Allolobophora icterica. The sequence continues at coordinate 32,460,177 of OY744607.1, read as the reverse complement.
CGTTTGTGACGCTCAACAACTGTTTTGCTTTTTGTGCAAGTTTCTTATCCACTGGTCCATTTGTTCACGATCTAGACTTCTGCTGCTGTTTCAAAATTGTTTATGCTCTTCACATTTTTTTATCTTCTCATTCGACTGATGTCAAACAATTTGTCTAGCTTTTCAGCGTTGGCCTACAGCATCTCCTTTTTCTTATGTGGCTGAGGATAAATCTTTCGGTTCTTCATCAGACTATCTTGTTCTCCATACAAATCTCTGATCTTCTGAGCGACCATTTGGCACTTTCATTGATTGACGGTTTCTGAGTTCGATGATAAAAGATGAAATTACGCATCACATCCCGGCCTAATGGAAGACGAGCCCTAGATATATTTTCAGATGCATGTCTGAATAAGAATGCATAGGGAAGACTCCTTGTAACCTTCGATTTTCCCATAATTCTGAAGGATACAGTGCACAATTTACTGCTTCATTTTACTTTGTCAGAATAAATTTGTTCACCTAATAATTTGATTTATAATTACCTTTAGCGCAGCATTTATTTCGAATTATATTGAAAATTTTGCTCGAAATACCACCTGCTCGCGGTTTGTAGTACAATTGTAGCAGAGACGTTGTATACTGGCTTAGACTGACCTGAGCAAGTCGAAAATATACATTGTTGTATACTTAATATTTGTATCCCATAATTTTCCCAAATAAGTAAGTAAGGCGATATATTATATAAAATGGTAATAGTTTTAAAATTAAAACAAGATTATTGATTATTGTATGACTTGACTGTAAGTTAGTTGTTTATGATTCAGCTGTAAAAACCGTAACTTAGAATCCTTTGAGGGAAGCCTTGATGTTTGTCTAAGCAGCTGTAACTTCACACCATATGATAAATAGTCCTACAGAAACTTCTTTTCTAGAGGTTGGCTGTCAAGATAAAAACTTTTGAAAACTTCTGTTTTTTGGGACACGCTAATGGTCAATACTTCCAATCTGTATCGATGAATCCTGACGAAATTTCTTTTAAAATGTCTTGTTGTAGGCCTTATATGAAGTCCCTGAAGTCATTTTATGCTGAATAGAATATTTGCGTAGAAAACTAGCTGAAGTATAATAATATTTACAGTCAATATGAACAAACAATATCACTCTGAGTGATATTGCTGGATCGGGGGATCCTAAAGAAATTTCTTTTAACGATGTCTTACGGTGTGAAGTTCTGCACAAATACAATAAGTATATATTAGTTTGTATGCAACCTGCATCAATCAATATTTTAGTTGGTCACTGCACAATTAGTGTGTGGTGAGGTTGGAGCGGTGAGTGGGTTTCTGGGTTGGACAGTGGGCCTAATTGGAAAAGGGGTGGATGGTGAGTTGGTGAGAGTGGGTCGGTGGATGTGGTTGGTTGGTGGGATTTGCTGCTATAATGGGAGGATATGAGGTCGTCGTACAGAAAAGGAGCTTGATTTTTCGCTTGAGTCACATTTATGGTAATGATTTGAGCAGTGTTGTATCAATGACATAGCAAATGTATTTCACATTATAATTGCAATTACATGCTTGTAATTTTGTAATTGAATTACAATTACAATTACTTGATTGTGGAAATACGGTAATTGAATTACAATTACATTTTGATTGTAATTCAATTACCAATAATTATTATATTATTATAATAATTATTGCTTTTCAATTATTCCTTTAAAAATTGGCAAATGATTTAGAATTTTTTTCTATTATTTTTTATTTACTCTATTTTAAAACTAAACATCCAATTGGCCATGGTCTGTAATCTACATTCAATTGTATTGTAAGTCTTGGTCTAATAGTCAGCCCTAGGATATAGGGTTGCGGTTTTCAAACTTTATTTTTTCTTGTACCCCCAGGTAAAAAATCGAATGTTGGCATACCATCAGCAAAGGTCAGATAAAAATAACAACAGGCGAGCACGAAGTCCTCTTGCAATTAGCGCATAGGACCGTAGGTAGACGAATTTTAAAATTAATACGACATATAATTTTAAGAGTGCACTCTTTTTGAATGTTGTCACGTTCTACTTAGCAACACCTGGCGGAGTGGTACGCGTTCAACCGTTAGAAAACCGCTGCCCTAAGTTCTATCAAAGTGTGTTGTAAGAAGGGTGTAGCGATAGAATAATGTCATGCAGTCCCCCTAGCTGGAAAGTTAGCCCCCATATTTTTCTTAGCCCCCCATACGTATTTAGCCCCCCAGTTAAACGTTTAGAACCCCCACCGACTCTTGAGTTCACATTCTTGCAGTTAAATATAAATGCGACTCAGACGAAAAATCAAGCTCCTTTTCTCTAGCTGAGCACCTTGCCATTCACCCTCCCACTGGGTGGTAGTGGGTGGGATGGGAGGGTGAATGGCAAGGTGCTCAGATACTTAACATCAGGTAGACCTAATCCTTTCATCAGGTAATCCTTTGGAGAGCAATGTGTCTTAGCTGTGGTGATTTTCTTCTGAGTTAAATGGGATGCTGTTTATGGGGCATATGGAGATTAAGGTAATTATATGAAAGGCAATATTTCTTTGTTGTCGTTATCAACTTTGCAGTTAAACGGGGTTCGGTGTCTCGGGTTTATGGATAAGGTTTCTTCCTTGTGGTTATTTCGTTTGATGTTAAATAGGGTTCTTTGTGTAGGGTAAATGCAGTTTAAGGCATTCTACAGACGACTATGTATGTATCCTCTTTATGGTTATATCCTTCTCAGCTGAATGGAGTTTGGTGTCTGAGATTAATGGGTTTAAGGTAATTTTTTGAGTTCATTATTTTCTTCATTGTGGTTACCACCCACCAGCACCCACCACCGACCACCCCACGCAATGTAGTTGACCATAAACTGGCTCGATTTAGTTGGCCCAGTTAACGTCATGTAGTTGGTCAAACATTGAAGTCATGTAGGTTGACCAGATGTTTATGACGTGATGCGGTTAGCCACTTCTTGAAGTCTTTGTAGGCAATGTATATTGATCAGTGTTTTACTCGGTTGTTTTACAAGTAGTCTATTCTGCTGCCTTGTTTATTATTCATTCATTCATTTAAACATTTATAGAGTGCCCCTTAAAGGGGACTAACGGAAGGTGGTGTGAGAAAGCCGACTCCTTATCATCAAAACCACACACGTCATGATGAATAGAATATCATGTGTAGAAAACTAGCTAAAGTACAACATTATGAGCGGCAAGTAAGGTGTCCGAAAAAATCAAAGTTCTCAAATGTCACTGGCCAACCTCTAACAAGTTTCTCTTAGCTATAGGCCCACTAATAAAAAATTGCAAAGTTACAGCTGATTGGACATGATTTAAACGTCCCTCAAAGCCTTTCCAAAAGTCGTATAAGGTTTTACTCATTGCGAATCTGTAACAATGATTGCGTAGAATTTATTGTGTCAGGTTAGAATGTAACCTGTAATTAATATTTATTCAAATTTTATTATTATTATTATTATTATTATTATTATTATTATTATTATTATTATTATTATTAGGTTTATGCTGTTATTACTGCTATGTCACCACTTTGTCATGCCATACAATTATTATTATTATTATTATTGTTATTATTATTATTATTATTATTATTATTATTATTATTATTATTATTATTATTATTATTATTATTGTGTGTGTCCGAGAAATCTTGTCAAGGCTGTGTTCAGTCAGAGAATCCAGTTCCTCGCCGCTGTCTTCGTAAGCCAGTAGCCTGGAATAAACTTCTAGAAATATGCAAATCAGATGCACTCTGAGGAAGCTTCTTGATCAGATAATTATGAGATCCTCGTTCAGCTGTCATTGTTGCTCTACAAGGTGTGTTCTTGACCTAGATACAGGGAGTGAAGTTCCACCTTCTTGAGACCTGTCATAAGCAACTTGTAATTGTATTCTTTTAGAAGTTCTAGTCGTTGAATCAAAAGAATGTCATTGATTTGGATTATCCACAATAGATGGTAAACCAAGATTGCATGTAAACTAGTATCACAAACCCGTTGAAACACCAAAGACCTTGCAATGCGGAAGCAGTCAGATTAAATGCTGCTTCATTGCCTTGATATAAAGGCTCCACCTTCAAGGTATTGCTTTTGCCATCCAGCGAGCTAGGCGAGGTGTCCAGGTTTCGTAATGATGACTGATACATCCAAGGCTACCATAATAGTGACAAGAATGAGGATTTTTTTATAGTTCACCCGAGGATTATCGCAATCTTTTAAACATCAAGATGACAGTCCAAGACTTACTTTGTATGCATCGACTGATTGAGTCTTTCTGTGTTGCAGTGGTGTCAAACCACTTGCCGATGACCATGGTCTCCAGCTGCTATGACTGCAGCCGTGCTCTAGAACAGCATCAGCTGTTGCCTTTGCCTGACTCAGGCCAGTGGTGTCACTAGGCTTGGTTCCACCCAGTGCGGTTAGTCATGGTGTCACCCCGTCAGAAGGTTCAAAGTTGACGATCGATGATGATGGAGGGTACTTTTTGAAGCACAACAGACTAAATAGAGCAACCATGCAGTTCCATTTAAAATGGATGCCACGATCATCATTGATTTATGAATACTTGTGTTCGTCCAATCTAGAGCAGCTAATTTTGTGTCTTTTTCTTATTCCCGTTTTGGCTTTACAACGGGTCGTTATTGTGTGTAAAGAGTCTTCCATTTTGATGGCTCATGAGTTTGCATTAGTTGGGAGGTCATCTTCAAATTCACCTTCTTCAGTCGTAGTTGAAGACAGGTTGTGGGGAGCCTTAGCTGCTGGCCTGCTACCAGAGGAGTAACTTTGGTCTAAAAAGTGGCGGTACCAATTTCGTACATACGAGAAGCAAGGCGGAGACTGCGATCTCTGGGAAGGCACAATAATAAAAGTCAGGTTGATTGGCATTGTTCAAAATGTGCTGGTACGGTACCCCCAGTCCAAAAAGTTTGTGGTATGGGTACCTCTGGTACCCCACAAATTACGCCTATGGCTGCTACTGCAGCAGTTACATCTCTACGTTTCAAGAAGCGTTTGTGAAGCTCAGCAACTGTTTTGCTGCAAGTTTCTTATCCACTGCTCCACCCCTGCTGCTGTTTCTCGATGCCAAACAATTCGTCTAGCTTTTCAGAGTACAGCATCTCCTTTTGCTTATCTGGCTGGGTATCTCTTTTTTGGTAGTCTGGTTAAGAGTATCCTGTTCTTAATATACAAATCTCTGATCTTCTGAACGACCTGATTCTTTTACTTCATTGGAAGTCTTGATTTATTCCAGAATGGCATTAGTGCCAAATACACATTTGGCACTTTCATTGATTGACGGTTTCTCAGTTCGAAGATAATGGATGCAATTACGCATCACATCCCCAACCTAAAGGAAGATGAGCCCTAGATATATTTTTAATGTATGTCTGAATAAGAACGCATAATCAAGACTCGTTGTAATCTTCGATTTTCCCATAATTCTGGAAGATACAATACACAATATAGTGCAGCATTTTATTTGTCAGAATAAATTTGTTGACTAATAATTTGATTTATAATTACCTTTAACGCAGCATTTATTTCGAATAATAGTGAAAATTCTGCTCGAAATACCACCTGCTCGCAGTTTGTAGTACAATTGTAGCAGAGACGTTGTATACTGGCTTAGACTGACCTGAGCAAGTCGAAAATATACATTGTTGTATACTTAATATTTGTATCCCATAATTTTCCCAAATAAGTAAGTAAGGCGATATATTATATAAAATGGTAATAGTTTTAAAATTAAAACAAGATTAATGATTATTGTATGACTTGACTGTAAGTTAGTTGTTTATGATTCAGGTGTAAGCACCCTAACTTAGAATCCCTTGAGGGATGCCTTGATGTTTGTCTAAGCAGCTGTAACTTCACACCATATAATAATTAGTCCTACAGAAACTTCTTTTCTAGAGGTTGGCTGTCAAGATATAAACTTTTGAAAATTTCTGTTTTTTGGGACACGCTAATGGTCAATACTTCCAATCTGTATCGATGAATCCTGACGAAATTTCTTTTAAAATGTCTTGTTGTAGGCCTTATATGAAGTCCCTGAAGTCATTTTATGCTGAATAGAATATTTGCGTAGAAAACTAGCTGAAGTATAATAATATTTACAGTCAATATGGACAAACAATATCACTCTGAGTGATATTGCTGGATCGGGGGATCCTAAAGAAATTTCTTTTAACGATGTCTTACGGTGTGAAGTTCTGTACAAATACAATAAGTATATATTAGTTTGTATGCAACCTGCATCGATCAATATTTTAGTTGGTCACTGCACAATTAGTGTGTGGTGAGGTTGGAGCGGTGAGTGGGTTTCTGGGTTGGACAGTGGGCCTAATTGGAAAAGGGGTGGATGGTGAGTTGGTGAGAGTGGGTCGGTGGATGTGTTTGGTTGGTGGGATTTGCTGCTATAATGGGAGGATATGAGGTCGTCGTACAGAAAAGGAGCTTGATTTTTCGCTTGAGTCGCATTTATGGTAATGATTTGAGCAGTGTTGTATCAATGACATAGCAAATGTAGGCCCCTATGTCACATTATAATTGCAATTGCATGCTTGTAATTTTTGTAATTGAATTACAATTACAATTACTTGATTGTGGAAGTAATTAAATTACAATTACATTTTGATTGTAATTCAATTACCAATTACTTTTCAATTATTCCTTTAAAAATTGGCAAATGATTTAGAATTTTTTTCTATTATTTTTTATTTACTCTATTTTAAAACTAAAACATCCAATTGGCCAGTGGCCTGTAATCTACATTCAATTGTAGGCTATTGTAAGTCTTGGTCTAATAGTCAGCCCTAGGATATAGGGTGCGGTTTTCAAACTTTATTTTTTCTTGTACCCAGTGGCGTACCGAAGGGGGGGCAGAGGGGGCGAGTCGCCCCGGGCGGCACTTTTGTAGGGGCTGCAAAATAGGGTTGAAGAAAAATAGAAAGAGTGAATTTGGATTTAAAAATGAAAAAGTAAGAGAGAAAGAGAGAAAGAAAAAGAAGGAAAGGAAGAAGCTGTCACTTTTAGTCAAGTCGGCTTGGCTTCTGTTGATCGTTATGAGCGTCATCACTCTAAGAGGTCTACGTTAAACAACAGTATTGCAGAAAGGGAAGGGGAATCGAATTTATCTAGTAAACAGAGTAACAGAGTATGTATACAGCATAGTCTGCTTTAGAGCATAGACTTCTTGTTATGCCGCCTTTCATAGGCCTAATCATAATAGGCCTATATATGTACGCCTATATAGCACAGATATAGGCCTATCTAAACGAATTAATGATTTAGAATAAAATTTATTCACAAACTATCAATAGGCCTATCACCACCACAGCCTTTCACCACTCATGATTTAGTACTCTTTTTAAAAATTAATTTAAAAATTGGCCTGGCTTTGACAGAAAATTCAATTATTTTCGAATCTCGATTACACGTACGCTATTAATTTTTTTCTTTCGGCGTTTTTGCAATAATGCTGCAGATTGCATTTGTTTTGCAATGTTTACTAAATATAAGCATAATTATTATATTATTATCCAGTAAATAAAATACATTGTTTGATTTTATTGTTATTAAAACTTAAACTTCTATAGCAGTGACGTAGCCAGATTTAAATTCAAGATGAGACAAATCCGGGAGACATCCAGATGTAGTAGGGGAGCGTAGGTGTAACCCACGGAAAATTTGTGAAATCTAAAAAAGCAAGAGGAGTTAACAACCTCCTCTTGCCTCAATGTGGCTACGCCTATGACTTCTAGTGCGCACAATAAGCCGTGTTTTATACCGTTACTGTATAGCGGAATAAAGGTTATTAATATGCCCTACGATCGTCATGTAATATCTTAGAGAAAATAGCATATCGAAAATTAATTGGTCAAGGGCGGCATTTTGGGCCCTCACCCCGGGCGGCATTTCAGCTCCGTACGCCACTGCTTGTACCCCCAGGTAAAAAATCGAATGTTGGCATACCATCAGCAAAGGTCAGATAATAATAACAACAGGCGAGCACGAAGTCCCCTTGCAATTAGCGCATAGGACCGTAGGTAGACGAATTTTAAAATTAATACGACATATAATTTTAAGAGTGTACTCTTTTTGAATGTTGTCACGTTCCACTTAGCAACACCTGGCGTTCCACGAGTGGTACACGTACCACCGTTAGAAAACCGCTGCCCTATAAGTTCTATCAAAGTGTGTTGTAAGAAGGGTGTAGCGATAGAATAATGTCATGCAGTCCCCTAGCTGGAAAGTTAGCCCCCATATTTTTCTTAGCCCCCCATACGTATTTAGCCCCCCAGTTCAACGTTTAGAACCCCCACCGACTCTTGAGTTCACATTCTTGCAGTTAAATATAAATGCGACTCAGACGAAAAATCAAGCTCCTTTTCTCTAGCTGAGCACCTTGCCATTCACCCTCCCACTGGGTGGTAGTGGGTGGGATGGGAGGGTGAATGGCAAGGTGCTCAGATACTTAACATCAGGTAGGCCTAATCCTTTCACCAGGAAATCCTTTGGAGAGCAATGTGTCTTAGCTGTGGTATTTTCCTTCTGAGTTAAATGGGGTGCTGTTTATAGAGAATATAAAGTTTAAGGTAATTCTATGAAAGGCAATATTTCTTTGTTGTCGTTATCAACTTTGCAGTTAAATGGGGTTCGGTGTCTGGGGTATATGGATTTTAAGGCAAGGTTTCTTCCTTGTGGTTATTTCGTTTGATGTTAAATAGTGTTCTTTGTCTAGGGTAAATGCAGTTTAAGGCAATTCTACTGACGACTATGTATGTATCCTCTTTATGGTAATATCCTTCTCAGCTGAATGGAGTTTGGTGTCTGAGATAAATGGGTTTAAGGTAATATTTCGAGTTCATTATTTTCTTCATTGTGGTTACCCACCCACCAGCACCCACCGCCGACCACCCCACGCAATGTAGTTGACCATGAACTGGCTCGATTTAGTTGGCCCAGCTAACGTCATGTAGTTTATCAAACGTTGAAGTCATGTAGGTTGATGACGTGTGCGGTTGGCCACATCTTGAAGTCTTTGTAGGCAATGTATATTGATCAGTGTTTTAGTCGGTTGTTGCACAAGTAGTCTATTCTGCTGGCTTCTTCATTATTCATTCATTCATTTAAACATTTATAGAGCGCCCCTTAGCAGCAGAAGGGACTAGCGGAAGGTGGTGTGAGAAAGATGGCTCCTTATCATCAAAACCACACACTTCATGATGAATAGAATATCATGTGTAGAAAACTAGCTAAACTATAACATTATGAGCGGTCAATAAGGTGTCCGAAAAAATCAAAGTTCTCAAATGTCAATGGCCAACCTCTAACAAGTTTCTCTTAGCTATAGGCCCACTAATAAAAATTGCAAAGTTACAGCTGATTGGACATGATTTAAACGTCCCTCAAAGCCTTTCCAAAAGTCATATAAGGTTTTACTCATTGCGAATCTATAACAATGATTGCGTAGAATTTGTTGTGTCAGGTATTACCTGTAATTAATATTTATTCAAATTTTATTATTTTTATTATTATTATTAGGTTTATGCTGTTGTTACTGCTATGTCACCTGGCACCACTATGTCATGCCATACAATTATTATTATTATTATTATTATTATTATTTATTTATTTTTATGCGCCAAGGTACATATGATCCCTCGGGACTTAAATATTAATTAAAGTAAGTAAATCACCTGGAACGGCCTCTATTATTATTATTATTATTATTATTATTATTATTATTATTATTATTATTATTCTATTATTATTATTATTATTATTATTATTATTATTATTATTATTATTATTATTATTATTATAATACTTAGTTCCCTCAGGGTATTAGATATTACAAGTGTGTTGGATCTGGAGCGGTTATTTCTCTTCGATCACGGGCATAGATTTGATAAAAGTGCCGCTAAAAGCCGCAGCATTGAAACGTTGGACAGTTACCGACAGTTGTTGGAATAGGAAACTGGTCTCTCGGGCTTCGCCTGTGGCCTGTGTAAGGTAGCGGCCAATGTCTGAAATGAGAGCCAGGCCTCTGTTGTTGATGGGGCCTAGCGTTTCCATGGCCAGTGGAATGAAGACATGAGGATAAAGGAGCGCGTTGTACTTTGTGTTCTTTCTGCTGTCAGCAAGCTCGGCAGCCGCTCCGGCTTGAATGGCTGTTGTTGGTAAGTAAGATGCCGCAAGCGTGTCCCCAACCGTGTCGTCCCACACCAGACTCCAATCCGTCCTCCATGGGACGAGGGTAATGCCGTCCGGTTTTTTGCCATCCGTGCGGAAAAGGCCTTGTGGTTCCTTGACTGCCGGAAAACCAGCTTTTGTTAGGTTGCGGCAGACCAGGTTGTTGATGGCGGCATGGCGAGCCGCTCGTCCGAAGCCAAGGGTACATGATAGGCCGTGTGTGCCTCTAGCAGTGACCAATGCGCCGCAGGCGCATGTGTGGGGTTCGCAGATGTTGGCTCCCAAACGTAGACCAACCGCCACTCTGATCGCTTCATCGCTCATCCCTAGACCGCAAGATGTAATCGGCAAGCAATGAAGCCAGTCGCTGGCGTGTTGGGCGAAAACGGATCTCAGTTGGGCCTGTGCTTTTGTCTCTGTTAATGCACGATTTAGCTCCAGGAGCGACTGTTGAAGGAGCGGCCTGTCCCATTTGGACTGAATGTGCATTGGGAAGTCGTCAGCGATTGTAGTGCCTGTTTCCGCTTGCCACTGCAAAGATGAGGTCGCGAAATGCAAGTAGGGCTGGAGAGTGGTCCCACCTAGGATATTGGAATGGAGAGCGAGGGTGCCCGCGGCTGATGCCAAAAAGGCGGGGAGTGCCAGCGACGACACCCTTCGTATGCCCAGACCGCCCAGGTCGATGGGTAGAGTGGTCTGCTGCCACTGAGGTTCGGTGAAGGTGATGTCATCGATCCTTGGTTTTTGTCTTAAAAGCTTGTATATGTGTAACACCTCGTTCAGCACAAAATGTAGAAATTATCTCCAGGCCAGCCATAATTCTAGTGAAGCTTCTAGAAAACCTTCTTCGAAAGCCTGCAGTAGGCTGGAAGAAACTTCTAGAAATATGCAAATCAGATGCACTCTGAGGAAGCTTCTTGATCAGATAATTATGAGATCCTCGTTCAGCTGTCATTGTTGCTCTACAAGGTGTGTTCTTGACCTATATACCAGGAGTGAAGTTCCACCTTCTTGAGACCTGTCATAAGCAACTTGTAATTGTATTCTTCTAGAAGTTCTAGTCGTTGAATCAAAAGAATGTCATTGATTGGACTATCCACAATAGATGGTAAACCAGGATTGCATGTAAACTCGTATCACAAACCCGTTGAAACACAAAAGACCTTGCAATGCGGAAGCAGTCAGATTAAATGCTGCTTCATTGCCTTGATATAAAGGCTCCACCTTCAAGGTATTGCTTTTGCCATCCAGCGAGCTGGGTGAGCTGTCCAGGATTTCATAATGATGACTGGTATATTCAAGCCAACCATAGTACCGGCAAGGCTGAGGAATTCTCCATAGTTCACCCGAGGATTATCGGAAACTTTTAAACATCAAGATGACGGTCCAAGACTTACTTTGTATGCATCGGCTGATTGAGTCTTTCTGTGTTGCAGTGGTGTCAAACCACTTGCCGATGACCATGGTCTCCAGCTGCTATGACTGCAGCCGTGCTCTAGAACAGCATCAGCTGTTGCCTTTGCCTGACCCAAGCCAGTGGTGTCACTAGGGTTGATTCCACCCAGTGCGGTTAGTCATGGTGTCACCCCGTTAGAAGGTTCAACAACCTAAATTAACAGTAGCTGTATGTTGTCTTTTATGTTGCTCGGCTGTTGTTCTAATGTGTTGCACTGGTTGCTGGGCTTTGCTCAAAAGGCTATCAACCTGATTGATTGCCAGGTTTCAGTTAATTAATTGAGTTAATTAATTAATTGAGTTAAGATGACCCACAGTTCTCCCACAGGGTACTCTGATTTAGTTTGATCATCCGTTTCAACGGTTTCATTATGATTTGTTAATGGTTTAGATCTTGAGGATCATTTTTTGTATTTTCTTTAGCGTAATTAGCAAATTAGCATAAAGTTACAGCTTTAGGTAAATTGATACTGTTAAAGTTGGCCCTGCATGTACGGTTGGCTTACGAAAAATATTTTTGTTATTATCTGCTATGGTTAATTTAATCTGCACGAAAATTTTGTAGACAGGCATTTTGTCATTTTGGTGTCACCCCTCTGAAGGTGTCACCCGATGCGGCCCGCACTCCCTAGTGACGCCACTGACCCAGACGCAGTGGATAAAGGTGGTTTGGGTGAGCAGTGGGAACGCCAAAGAAGAGTTTAATTGGAACGCATGCGTGAGCAATGGGAACGCAAGCAAAGAATTTCGAGAGCAGTGGAAACGCCGTTTCCACGAGTTCCCACCCACTTTAACCCCTGCCCAGACGATAACTTAGGAACGCCTAGAAGCTTCGTTTGCCATCAGTAAGCGAGGAAGCCAAATCAGGTATATAGTCTGTCTGTTATAGATTCCAGCGTTTTAAAATTTTTCATTAGTTTAGCAACTTAACTTTAGCCGCTAGATGGCGTTGAAGTTGACGATCGATGATGATGGAGGGTACCTTTTGAAGCACAACAGACTAAATAGAGCAACCAGTTCCATTTAAAATGGATGCCACGATCATTGTTGATATATGAATACTTGTGTTCGTCCAATCTAGAGCAGCTAAAACAGGTGAATATATAACGTTTTTGTGTCTTTTTCTTATTCCCGTTTTGGCTTTACAATGGGTCGTTATTGTGTGTAAAGAGTCTTCCATTTTGATGGCTCATGAGTTTGCATTAGTTGGGAGGTCATCTTCAAATTCACCTTCTTCAGTCGTAGTTGAAGACAGGTTGTGAGGAACCTTAGCTGGTGGCCTGCTACCAGAGGAGTAACTTTGGTCTAAAAAGTGGCTGTACCAATTTCGTACATTCGCGAAGCAAGGCGGAGACTGCGATCTCTGGGAAGGCACAATAATAAAAGTCAGGTTGATTGGCATTGTTCAAAAAGTGCTGGTACGGTACCCCAGTCCAAAAGGTTTGTGGTATGGGTACCTCTGGTACTCCACAAATTACGCCTATGGCTGCTACTGCAGCAGTTACATCTCTACGTTTCAAGAAGCGTTTGTGAAGCTCAGCAACTGTTTTGCTTTTTGTGCAAGTTTCTTATCCACTGCTCCACTCCTGCTGCTGTTTCTCAAACAATTCGTCTAGCTTTTCAGAGTACAGCATCTCCTTTTGCTTATCTGGCTGGGTATCTGTTTTTTGGTAGTCTGGTTAAGAGCTTTTCAGAGTACAGCATCTCCTTTTGCTTATCTGGCTGGGTATCTGTTTTTTGGTAGTCTGGTTAAGAGTATCCTGTTCTCAATATACATATCTCTGATCTTCTGAACGACCTGATTCTTTTACTTCATTGGAAGTCTTGATTTATTCCAGAATGGCATTAGTGCCAAATACACATTTGACACTTTCATTGATTGACGGTTTCTCAGTTCGAAGATAATGGATGCAATTACGCATCACATCCCCAACCTAAAGGAAGATGAGCCCTAGATATATTTTTAATGTATGTCTGAATAAGAACGCATAATCAAGACTCGTTGTAATCTTCGATTTTCCCATAATTCTGGAAGATACAATACACAATATAGTGCAGCATTTTATTTGTCAGAATAAATTTGTTGACTAATAATTTGATTTATAATTACCTTTAACGCAGCATTTATTTCGAATAATAGTGAAAATTCTGCTCGAAATACCACCTGCTCGCAGTTTGTAGTACAACTGTAGCAGACGTTGTATACTGGCTTAGTCTGACCTGAGTAAGCCGAAAATATGCATTGTTGTATACATAGTATTTGTATCCCATAATTATCCCAAATAAGTAAGTAAGGCAATTTATTATATAAAATGGTAATAGTTTTAAAATTAAAACAAGATTAATGATTATTGTATGACTTGACTGTAAGTTAGTTGTTTATGATTCAGGTGTAAGCACCCTAACTTAGAATCCCTTGAGGGATGCCTTGATGTTTGTCTAAGCAGCTGTAACTTAACACCATATAATAAATGGTCCTACAGAAACTTATTTTCTAGGGGTTGGCTGTCAAGATATAAACTTTTGAAAATTTCTGTTTTTTGGGACACGCTAACGCTCAATTCTTCCGAGCTGTATCGCTGGATCCTGACGAAATTTCTTTCAAAATGTCTTGTATGAAATCCCTGAAGTAATTTTATGCTGAATAGAATATTTGGGTAGAAAACTAGCTGAAGTATAATATGAGCTGTATTGCTGGATCAGTGGATGCTAAAGAAATTTCTTTTAACGAAGTTTTGCGGTATGAAGTCATGTACAAATACAATTAGTAGGCCTATAATATTAGTCAGTATGCAACCTGCATTGATCAGTATTTTAGTTGGTCACTGTACAATTAGTCTATTCTGCTGGCTTCGTCTTTAGTTTATCATATCTCTGGTCTGAGAAAGCTGATACCTGTCATCAAAACCAGACACTTCATGCTGAATAGATTATGTGTAGAAAACTAGCTGAAGTTTAACAGTAAGGACCGTCAATACCTCCAGGCTGTCTATTTGGAGCCTGACGAAATTTCTTTGAAGAAAATGTTGTGGTATGACGTCGATGCACAACTAGTCTTTCTTCTGGCTTCTACTTTAGTTTGTCATATCTCTGGTCTGAGAAAGCTGTCATCAAAACCAGGCACTGCATGCTGAATAGAACATGTGTAGAAAACTAAGGCAAGTCGGTTAGGCACGAAAATATAGAAGCAGAAAAATAAGACTTACAAGAAGGCAACGAGGATTATATAAGAAGTCGGAGGAAAGGAATGTAATACGAGAGGAAACCATGTACGAAGTGTTAGCTACCTCAGTTTCTTAGCCGTTCGAATTAGCTATCTTGCCTTATAATACCTTGCATTGCCTTAACTTCATTACTTTACTGCACCATGAACTTATTATTTTACCATACTGCTGAGGAAATGACCTGAACGAAAAAGTATATATTTGAAAGGATTCAAAAAAAGCCAATTAAACCGAATTAGAAAACCAGTTTAGGAAGAAGTGAAAAGAAATAAGGATTATCCTGATAGGGTTACAACAGAACGGAATCAACCCAGAACTTAAATCCCATTTCTGACCAATGCAATTGGCAGAACAAAGAGATCGCACTGAAATGTGTTACCGAAAAATCGATTTTAAGTCAGAAATAAACACATTTAGCATTGAAGGAAATCTTCAAAGGGAAGATAGATTAAAGACGAAAGATTAACCATAACCATAACCACAAATTTTATTGATCCACGGTAAGCAGTAAAAAGCAATCATTGTAACATCGTTACATAGTAATCGCAAAAACATCATTACGACAAATCAGACAAAATATCAGTGGGCGCAAAAGGAGACCCTAAACTGCCTAAAGGGACCGGAGTCCCCCTATTTGGGGCCACCTATACGTATGTGACAAGATTGTTGGCGGCCGATGGAAGTAACCGTAATAAATGCCGTATTTACATATCATCAATGATGTCTCAAGAAATGTTAAGAAAACAGGGTTTTTACCCTTAACTAAGAACTTAACTAAACAAATATTAAGACGTTAAACCCTAACTATTTCTTGTTCGTTGGATCGAGTAGCCAAGAGCGCAAGTGCTGCTGGAATTATTGTAAGTTTGGAATGAGACGAAGATGATGAGGTAATCCATTCCACACGAGTGGACCCATAAGTACTTACATTTTATCGAGAATTTTCGAGAATTAGTGCGAGTAAATTCACTTCTGTGAGGTTAAGTTTCTTGTATTGTGGGAGTGAAAGTCCGAAGCTAGATTGAAGAAGTTATTAAATGCATTGGGAAGTGTGTTGAACTTGTATCGGTGTACAAATTCGCTAGTTTGTAATAGGCCTACTTTTATTTGTTCCACTTTCAAGATACTAAGGCGTAAGAATAACTGCTCCGTGTGGGAGTTGTATGGCGACCTGGCCATACGAACAATTCTTTTTGTAAAACAAGTAATCTGTTAAGACGGGAATTGTAGTTAGAAGCCCAAATCATATTGCAGTAAGCTAGGTAAGGATTATCATTGAGTAATATAGTGTTAAGAGGATATTTGAGGGTAGTTGGTATGATATTCTGGATATTATCCCTACGTTTTTCGCAATTTTGAGTGATATTTGTTCAATGTGGTTATTCCAAGTAACATGTTGGTCTACATATACTCCCAACAATGTTACAGAGGTTTCCTGTGGGATATCGATGGAGTCAATCGTTACACTACCTATTTGTTGTGGAATCGGTTTTCTATGAGAGGAGAATAGGATATATATAGTTTTACTCAAATTAAGGGATAGCCTATTTGCTTTAAACCAGTTTGACACCAACGCAAGTTCACTGTTTAGTATTTAGAAGAGGTCATTATAGGAGCTGTGTGAAAGAAAGACATTTGAGTCGTCCGCGAAAAGAACAAAGTGAGGGAGAGAGGAAGCACTCGGGAGGTCATTAATAAATATTAAAAAGTGCAGGGGCCTAGTATAGAACCTTGGGGGACTCCAAATTTCACCGGCCTGAAGCTAGAAAGTGTTCCATTACATTTGACTTGTTGAAGTCGATCGCTAAGGTAGTCCTTGAACCATGAGAGAGGGATACCACGTACTCCATAGTTTTCTCGCTTCCTTATTAGTATGTTAATGATCTACGGTGTCGAAGGCCTTACTTAGATCCAGGAAAATGCCGATAGAATATTCATTTTGATCAATGGCTTGGGTTATTTTATCATGTAAGTTTATATTGATGAGTGGCAGAGCAGTAGAGTGACCAGATCTAAAACCATGCTGAGCAGGAACAGGATTTTTTTTAGTGATATAGTCGTTAATGCGTTGATACATTACTTTCTCCAATAATTTAGTTAAATAAGGTAATATAGATATTGGCCTGTAATTTGACACGTCATCCCTATTACCCTGCTTGTGAATGGGCGTGACAGTAGAGATTTTCATTTTTACAGGTATTATTCCTGTTTCCAGCGAGCAGTTTATGATGTCAGCTAGGGGAGCTGCTATGAGCACCAGGTTTGGACTTACTATAGTCGGATCAAGATCATCAGGTCCCGAGCTGTGGGAGAGTTTCAGAGTGTGATTTAGCAAAAGTAGTTCCTCCGGCGACGTTGGAGTTACAGCGAAAGAATTAGGAGGCGGAGGACTGAGGTAATCCGTGTAAGACCCCATGGGAGTAGGTATATTAGCTGCGAGATTCTGGGCTATTCCAGTAAAATAGTTTTTGGATTTTTCTGCAATCATGCCATTATCAGTGACTTTAAGGCCATTGATGGTCAAATGTTCGACTCCACTGTCCACTTTCTTCAAGTTAATTATAGACTTAATAATATAATACTCCAAGTTTTTTTATATCCCTGTTGTATTTTGCAAATTCTGTTGTGTAGTAATTCTGGATGGCTTTAATTTTGATAGCTTTAAATTTGTTTCTATATATTATAATCTACTTTTGTTAGTCTGGTTTGGATTTTTTATAAATTTAATATAGAGGTTTTTTCCTATATGATTTTAGCAGACCTTTAGTCATCCAAGGATGGCTAAATGTTTGGTGCCTTTTAGTGCCTAGTTTGATCAGGGGAAAGCATTATTGTATGCCAGTGTAAACATGTCGAGGAAAGAGTTGTAGTCTTTATTAGGATCTTTTGCCTCACACAGAGATGAGATGGGTGTAAGGTTCATTTCACACAGAAGAACTCTAAAGCGTTCCATCGAATGGTCATTGATGATTCTAGTGGTATGCAAAGCAGGTTTATCCGATCTTATTGGTTGGGAGGTGAACCAAGCTATAATTGGTAGGTGGTCGGAAATATCTGTAACAATGATTGAGGAGTTGACAGTACGAGGCCAAACAGTGGTTAGTACGTTATCGATTAATGTGCAGGTATTATTGGTTATTCTAGTGGGCTGTAAATTCGCTGGTAAGAATTGGTGGGAAGAGATGGAATCAAGAAAGCTGCTGGTTGGTTCGTGGTCATTATGTTTTAGCAGATCAATGTTGAAGTCCCCCATCATGACTATTTTCCTTTTAGTCGCTGTTAAATCATGCGGGAGCAAGCTTAATTCCTCGATAAATTTATGTAGTGATTGCCCCGGAGGTCTGTATATAAGACCTAGTACCAGTGGTGCACCCTTCTGTTGGGGAATCCGTATGAATAGGATTTCAAAGGTTTCGTGTGAATCACAAGCAGAGGGTTGGGTTAGCATTTGAAAGTCCAATTCCTGTTTTATAAATAAGCCAACGCCTCCTCCTCGACCAGAATGTCTGGATTTGTGTACAAAGTTGTACCCCGAGAGCTGTATTGTATCAGAAGCTGCATCATTGAGCCAGGTTTCTGTTACTGCCAGGACTTCGACGGGTATTTGATGAAGTAATAGTTGTATTTCGGCAATTTTAGGGGCTATGCTTCTACAGTTCACATGCATGTATGAACACATTTGCGCGTTAGTTCCTCTCTTGGCTGCTAATTGAAGGGGAGTGTTATAGCCATGGTCTATTGGCCTAGAAGGCCCTAGATAAATATAGATTGTCATCTGGGTCTAAATCTGCATTGTTTACCAAAATGGCCCGGTCGTTTGCTCTTCAGTTAAGATAGATAATTTAGGCCCTATCTTAACCTTTTGGATCAACTTAGGGAGTGGAATAATGTCAGTTAAGAATTTATATAAGCATCTTCGTCATCAATGTGATTGAATGGCAGTAGAGTTTCCAGGCAATTTTAGTAGTAGGCCCTACCAAGAATTAGAATCTTTAGAGTTCAACGGTTCAATTAAACTATTTATAATGATAGCCCCAAATTACATTTATAATGATTAACCCCAAAGAGGCTATCAAAACCCCAGAATAATCCCATCTATGAACCCAACACAGTCAATTCCCTTCATAAACCGAGATCCGCCTAACCTCGACTGAACTATCGAAAACTGTTAGTCAACTTCGAAAAGATGCCATAAACCCAATTCAGCCGATTTCTCCATTAGCTTAAGTCTTTCGCGCGCTCTAGCATTGCGGAAGTCAATCATACCCTGGACAGTGGACAGTACAACCACTTCAGATCTGACTTTCGATGGTGGAGGCAGCGTTATTGTGAGTTTTAGAAATCGGTCCACACTGTTTTGCTTCAAGTCCATATAGAAGCCTAATGGCGTGGATCACCAGCATAAATTACCTCGCTCCGGAATTTTGGGGTTCTCTTTCCTTGGGCTGTTTCTGACCAAGAACAGGGTAGTGTTCACAAAAGTCAATCAGATATAGCCTAATGAAATTCGATGGCTGTTCTCATGTCCATCACAATTCGATTTTTCATGTCCCTATCATTCATCTCTGTAATTTTGCAAAATCGAACATGCTTGTTTCTTTTGACATCAGTGTATAACGTTTTCGGATACATGTATGCTACATGAAGAACTTTGCCTGCCAGGTGATCATCCAGTGTTTAATCTAGACGTCATTTGGGGGGGGAATTTCCCCCCAGGGTTTATGTTTCCCCCCAGAGGCCGGCAATATTATAATGTATAGACTGTTTTGGGGAAGAAATCCCCCCAGGATCCTTGTTTCCCCCCTCAGAAGAGGGGGACTAGATTAAACACTGGTGATCATCACCATACTGAACTCTTTCATGTACCGTAGTCCTGCCGAATCGTCATCTGGAACATATCTGTCTCGTTGTCAGACATTTTAACAGAAATAGGTACAATTATTTCAATGGCGCGCCTTCTCTACACTAGCGGGAAGCAGCCTCTTCTCTATTCCAAAAAGCCAAATTAAAGCCAAAATAAACACCCAATTATTACCATGATACGGTTACTACATATCGGAATCAACCCAAAACTTAAATCCTATTTATAGCGAATTAAATTCGCAGAACAAAGAGATCATCCACCTGGAAATATTCTCCCTTTGGGTCTGCACAAGGATTAAATTGGGATTCTGGAAGCGATTTTTATGGGAAATAGACATTTTTGCGGTTGGGCAATCCACGTGGAATTGTCTCCCTTTGGGACTCCACGAAGATTAACTTTGGAATCTGGAAGCTCTTTTTTACGGGAAATGGACATTTATGTGGGTGGGCTATCCACCTGGAAATATTCTCCATTTGGGTCTGTACAAGGATTAACTTGGGATTCTGGATGCAGTTTTTACGGTAATGGACATTCTGTGGTTGGGCTATCTATACCTGGAAATATTCTCCGTTTGGGTCTCCACGAGGATTAACTTGGGATTCTGGATGCAGTTTTACGGAAACTGAATATTTTTGTGGTTGGGCTATTCTCCTGGAATTGTCTCCGTTTGGGACTCCACCAAGATTAACTTTGGAGTCTGGAAGCTCTTTTTACGGGTAGTAGACATTTATGTGGGTGGGCTATCCACCTGGAAATATTCTCCCTATGGGTCTGCACAAGGATTAACTTGGAATTATGAATGCGGTTTTTGTGGGAATTGGAAAGCCTCTGAGAAGTTCTCTTAATCTAACGTACAGAGGCGTTATATAAACTGACTGACTGACTTACTGACGGACGGACGGAATGAACGAATGCTGATAACCAGACTGCTCCTGCTCATGAAGATAAAAATCCTACTCATGATGAAAAGGAAAACGCTGGAAATGAACTCTATTACACAAGAGAAGGAAACCCGAGAGCACGTAATGAAAATAGATAAATGACGCTGAGAACGAAACTGCTCCTCCTGAAAATGATGATCCCACTCTTGAGAAAATCAAAACCACTACTAGTCCTGAAAGCTGAATCTACTAGACTACTATCCACTGAGAGCGAAAACCGCACACCTTATGATGACATTTAAACTAAGTTTGACTGGAGATGAAGAGTTAGGCTACTTCAAGCGGAAAAGTCTGTGTGTGAGAGCCGGCCTTTGAGTTTGACAGATCAATAAGTTCGATGCTTTTACGCCGTATTGTACAAACAAGCGACAGGAATGGACGTCATTTTATTTAGACCGGTCATCGCCAAAAGATAATAGTTCGTCCAATGCACAAGAACTTGTAGAATGACTGATGTGGACAATCCGAGACTTCCAATCTCCCCACACAGAGCTGGACCGTAGTCTGCAGACGGCATTCGCTTAAGGTAAGGCTCACACAGACAATGTTAATGTTTAACAATTTGATTAGATTAAGAAATGTTTAACCTCTAGATTAGATTTCACAGATTCGTAATCCGCGTTTTTCTGTACTCTGCATGATGCAGATCTACAGATGGGTTGTGTTTAACTGATTCACTGGGTTGTTCATTCATAGAGACAAAGTGATAAACGTGGCCCCCACCCCCAGTGGATGTGGGCGTGCTCCAAAATAAAAATTATATATAACCTAAAAGAGGCTCGATCCGGTATTCTCCGCGTTACGAGTATACTAAACTAGTAGCCTACTAGTAGTAGGCTACCGTTAGGCAATATATCATATAAAATGATAATAGTTTTTAAATTAAAACAAGATTAGGCCCTAATTATTATTGTGTGACGTGAGGGTAAGTTAGTTGTTTATGATTTAGCTGGAAAAAGCCTAACTTAGAATAACTTGAGGTATGCCTTGATGTTGGGCTATAGGAAGCTGTAACTTCGCACAATATAACAAATGGTCCTACAGAAACTTTCTAGCGATTGGCTGTCAAGATACGTAAACTTTAGTAGAAAGTATTTCTGTGTTTTTGGGACACACTAACGGTCAATATCTCCGAGCTGGATCAGTGGATCCTTACGAAATTTCTTTTAACAAAATCTTGTGGTATGACGAGGCTGTGCAGTTAGTCTTTACTGCTGGCCTCATCTTTAGTTCCTATCTCTGGTCTGAGAAAGCTGACGCACTGTACTGCCGTCGTCAAAACCAGGCACTTCATGCTAAATAGAATATTTGTGTAAAATAACTAGTTGAAGTATAACAATATGGACGGTCAATACCTCCAGGCTGTATATTTGGATCCTGACGAAATTTCTGTAACAAAATGTTGTGGTATGACATTGACGTACATAGTCTTTCTGCTGGCTGCTTTAGTTCTTCATAGCTCTGGTCTAAGAAATCTAATGCCCTCTCATCGAAACGAGGCACTTCGTGCTGAATATAAATAATATGTGTAGAAAACTAAGGCAGGTCAGTAAAAGAAAACATTGAAGCAGAAAAGTAAGAGGAACAAGAAAGTGAGAAGGAGGAGGATGAGAAGGAGAAGTAAAGGAATAAAAACACGAGAGGAAACCATTTAGGGGCCTACGAAGTGTTAGCGACCTCATTTTCTTAACCGTTCAAGTTAACTATCTTACCTTATAATACCTTACTTTGCCTTAACTTCATTAGACCTACTTTACTGTACCACGAACTTATTGTTTTACCATACATCGGTTACGGCGGAGGAAATGACCTGAACGAAAAAATATCTATGTTGAAATGGTTCCAAAAAACCAGTTAAAGGGACTTAAAGCCAAATTAAAACCCAGGTTAGATTAGGAAGAATGAATGAAAATGGCAGAACAAAAAGCGATTTTAAGTAAGAAATAAGACAGCTAATATCAAGGAAAATCCTCAAAGGAAAGACAGGTTAACGAAGAAAGATTAACCCCAAAGACGGTAAAGAGGCAATTAAAACCCAGAATCACCCCATCTAGGCTTACGCCGAAGAGAAAAAGCGAAAACAACAAAGATCGTAGACCTCAAATAGGTACCATAAACCAGGTTCAACCGAAAAACTTAAATCCGCCTAACATCGACTGAACTATAGCAAGGAAATAATATTGGCTAACTTTGAAAAACAATTTTTAAACGCAATTCAGCCGATTTCCAACATGAACTTAAATCCCCTAACACAGACTGAACTGTCGAAAGGACGACCTGTAAGTTAACTTCGAAAAAGATCCCATAAACTCAGTTGACCCTAAATCAACCCATAAACTTAAATCAACCCAACATTGACTCAACTGTCAAAAATAAGAACTATTAGTTACAGAGGCGGCGCCAGACGTTTTTTGTAACCAGGGCATAGCCAGGGCAGTCATACAAGTGACCAGTGCAGTGGGCGATTTTTCGAGCGCGGTAACGCGAGCTTTAATGGTGACCATAATATATGATCGCGCTACCGCCCTTGCCATAAATCGCCCCAGCACCATTAGGCCTATATTTGTCTATAGGTAGGTCATGGGTGAAGCTCCCCGGAAGCTGAACGCTTTTTTACATTTGTAAAGCAAATATTAACATTTCAGTGAATTAAGTGAATTTATATCTCGGGATATAACAAATATGCCCGAACAAATTCTGGACAGGGCAAAAATTCTGGCAGGGCATCGACCAGGGCAAAGGCTTTTTTACCAGGGCATTTGCCCTGGCGTGCCCTGGTGTAGCGCTGCCCCTGATTAGTTAACTTGGAAAACGATGCCATAAACTCAGTTAGGCCGATTCAACCCATAAAATTAAATTCCCCTAACACTGACTGAACTATCGAACAAAAACCCATTAGCTAACTTGTGGTTGGACTAGCCACGTGGAAATAATGATTATCTCCCTTTGGGTCAGCACGAGAAATCAGTCGAATCAATCCGTTAACCTAAATCCGCCTAATTTCTTTGAAATATCTAAAGGACGAACTACTTCGAAAGGAAATATTATCTAAGAGGTAACTTCGAAAACGATCCCATTAACCCAATTTCGCCGATTCAGCCCATAACTAAAATCTCCTTGACATCGATTGAATTAGGCTACCGAACGAACTATTAGTTAACTTCGAAATGGATTCCATAAACCCACCCACCCCCGCCCCGACAAACTTAAATCCTCCTAACTTCGACTTAAATATCAAAAGGACGAAATATTCTTTGTAAAAAATAGTATAGAGAACCGGTCTAAATGTGTTGAGCCAGATGCAACACCTAAATGTTGAGGTCTGGCTCATCGGCAATATCTAGACTTCTACGCAACAATTTCTCTAGACGATAAAAGCCGTCGACATCAGTGTAGTCACAAGTTACAACAAATCTGTGGATAAAGATGTCTACACTGATGTTGCATGTTGGCTGCATTTATTGTAGCACGACAGTCTACATAAATGTTGTGCTAGGTCTACATTTATGTGGTGATGCATCTACATCTATGTAGAGGTTATGGCCACATTTCAGTGGTCCTCCATCTACATTTATATACTACTAAGGTCTACATTTATGTAGTCCTTCATTTACATTTATATACAAGTAAAGTCTACATTTATGATGGCCCACCATCTACATATATGCAATAGTGAGGTCTAATTTTATGTAGCCCTCCATCTACATATATGCACAAGTAAGGTCTACATTTATGATGGTCCTCAATCTACAATAATGTACATGTTAATGTACATTTATGATGGTCCTCCACCTTCATTTATGTAAAACTGAGGTGTACATTTATGATAACCCTTCATCTACATTTATGTACAAGTAAGGTCTACAATTATGATGGTCCTCCATGTACACTTATGTACTAGTAAGGTCTACATTTATGATGGCCTCCATCTACATTTGTGTACAAGTGAGGTGTACATTTATAATGGTCCTCCACCTACAGTTATGTACAAATAGGGTCTACATTTGTATGGTCCTTTATCTACATTTATGTACAAGTAAGGTGTGCATTTACGATGGTCCTCCATCTACATTATGTACAAGTAAGGTCTCCAATTAGGATGGCTCTTTATCTACATTTATGTAGAAGTAAGGTCTACATTTATGTTGGCCCTTTTACTACATTTTTGTACCAGTAATGTTTACATTTATGATGGTCCTCCATCTACATTAATGTACAATTAAGGTCTACATTTATGATGGTCCTCCATTTACATTTATGTACTTGTGAGGTCTATGTTTATGGTGGTCCTCCATCTACATTTTTGTACAAGTAAGGTCTACATCTATTATGGCCTTCCATCCTCATTGATGTATTGGTTATTGCCACATTTATGGTGTTGCAGTAATTATCTCACAAACTGCAATATAGTTGTTATACCTCTTTTAAAATTGTTTATATGTTGTATCTTCCTATATCATTATATGCAACAATTATGTTTACACATGATGTAGGCCTACGGCGATTATTACTAAACAAACCTACAAATATCAAATCATTTGGTAATACATCTGGTAATAGACAAATCATTAACTACAGTTCATTAGGCTGAATAACAACTTTAATTGCAGCTAAAGTACTATCATGCTTGGCTTAAAGCACAGTTCAAAGAACTAATAATAATAATATAGTTTCTTTAATTAAGCGCCTGCTAACCTCACTGCGCTGTACAGTGAACATACATATAGTAGAAACGGCAGCCACGCAGGGCGCCTTACATTCATGTATACGGTAGAAGCACATGATAACAGTTTTGCAGGAGTCGAATACAACTGTTTTTAACGGCAGCCATGCAGGGCGCCAATCACGGCCTAGCACTCACTTAACTACCGGAGCCATCCAGCGAGTAGAAGGCTGAGTAAACCTTATGGAGGGCTACGGGATTCGATCTTGGTACCTTCCGCACTTCACGCCAGTGTGTTATCCATTACTCTACGGGCCCCAAGTATCAAACACTCATAAATGGTAAACAATCAATCAAAAGTAATAAATGTCTTAAGGTTAAGATTGCATGTAATCAAGAACGAGCAAAATTTAGGTATTTTTGTGAGATTTCAAGTGCAATATAATCTAAAGACTCGATAGCCTATAGGTCACAACAACAAACAGTTACAACCCATTCCTACAGGGTAAACAGCATGAACTTTAGAATGCAGACACCTTCAGATCTATGCAATTCATATACGAACAATATCTGCAAGAGTTAACAATTCTAAATTATCAGTCATTTGATTGATTTTAACGCAATTTAAAATATGATTTGTTGGTCCATTGTCAGTAGGATAACTACTTACATAACAGAATTAGTCAGCAACTGTACAATAGCAAGTTGGCTCATTTCATGTAGAAAAAGAAGGTAATGTCACTATGATCTAGTCTGGTTCTCACTGGAAATCACTGATGTATGTATGCAGTGATCGCCAGACATCAGTGAGAACCCTACTTTTGATTTTTGAGGCAGCTTGTTACGTTCCTAGCAGTTTCTCAATAAAAAATTGAAGCAAATCTCCGATCTCCGGGTATGCAACACTGAAGACCCAGAAACACATAAAAACAAATACCAGGTGCTTCTGAAAAGGCAAATATTATTATCAGCTTCACGTATTAGGAACTATCAACGTGAAAGAGTTGATGTGCTCTTTCATTGGACATTCTCACAAGTGCACCATCCATCGTTTCATCCTGCAAAGACAAAAGCAAAGTTTTCAAATCGCACTTTAAATATTATTATAAGATTTATAAAGTTTTTATCATGGGTCAATTCCTATACTGTAACATTGCAAGTCATTTATATAGTTAGGTAAGATTTCTTTATATTTTCAACACTGGATTTCACACAGCACTGGCAGCAGCTATTTAATTAAGAAAGCAAGTTTTACTTAACAGTTCAAACATGCTAAAAACTTCATTAGTAGATATCATCTCAATCAGACACTAGGCAGAATTCTTTAGAAATAATTTGAGGATTAAACCATGCATTCGTTGTAAGAGCCAGACACTGACGCAATAGCACAGACACATTGTGGAGAAAAATCAAATTACGGTTTAACTCGAAAGACCTGTAAAGTGCATAAAGTAGCTCAGAAGGCGACGGTAGTGCTTTCTTCATACCAGGCTTTGGTTGTGGCCAAAGCTTGACCACAAGACAGTAGAATGCTTTTCACATCTACAGCAAATACCATGTACAGATGGCAGTAACTGTGGTATGCATAAATAAAAATTAATATTGCACTTTTTGTAACTTCTTAAAGTGGTGTGAACATGCTGGTCTAAAATTTGGAAAATGGTTGGATATCAACCTGTCGTTGCAGCCAGGAAAAATAATAAGGAAGAACACTAGTTAACTTCGAAGAAGATGCCATTAACCACATTCAGCCGATTTCCCCCATAAACTTAAATCCCCTTAAAATCGACTGAACTATCGAAAGGAAAACTTCTAACTTCTTAGCTAACTTGTGGTTGGGCTATCCACGTGGAATTGTCCCCTTTGGGTTTGCACGAGGAATAACTTGGCATTCTGCATGTGCTTTTTACGGGAAATGGACATTTTGGGGTTGGATATCAACATGGAAATAGTCTCCCTTTGGGTCTTCACGACGATTGACGAGGGATTTCGGATGCGTTATTTTGGGGAAATGGACATTTTTAGGATTGTATATCCACCTGGAAATAGTCTGCCTTTGGGTCTGCACGACGATTGACGAGGGATTTCTTTCGGATACGTTTCTTTTCCCGGGAAATGGACATTTTTAGGGTTGTGTATCCACCTGGAAATAGTCTGCCTTTGGGTCTGCACGACGATTGACGAGGGATTTCTTTCGGATACGTTTTTTGGCGGGAAATGGACATTTTTGGGGGTGGTCTATCCACGAGGAATTTGCTCCGTTTGGGTCTGCACGAGGATTAACTTTGGTTTCTGGAAGCGCTTTTTACTGGAACTGGACATTTTTGTGGTTGGGCTATCCACCTGGAAATATTCTTCCTTTGGTCTGCACCAGGATTAACGTTAGGCTAACTTCTGGAAGCGCTTTTACTGAAAGTGGACTTTTTGTGGTTGGGCTATCCACCTGAAAATATTCTCCATTCGGGTCTTCACGAAGATTAACTTTGGATTTTGAATACGCTTTTTTGCGGGAAATGAACATTTTTGTGTTTGGGCTATCTACGTGAAATTGTTTCCCTTTGGGTCTCCACGAAGATTAACCTTGGATTCTGGGAGGGTTTTTAAAGGGAATGGATTTTTTGTGGTTGGACTATCCACCTGGAAATATTCTCCCTTGTGGGTCTGCATGAGGATTAACTTTGTCCGGGAATGGACATTCTGTGGTTGGGCTATCCACCTGGAAATTGTCTCCCTTTGGTTCTACATGAGGATTAACTAGGGATTCTGGAATCAGTTTTTTCGGGAATGGACATTCCGTGGTTGGGCTATCCATCTGGAAATATTCTCCATGTGGGTCTGCACGAGAATTAACTTGGGATTCTGGAATAAGTTTTTCCGGGAATGGATATTCTGTGGTTGGGCTATCCACCTGGAAATGGTCTCCCTTTGGGTCTATACGAGGATTAACTTGGGATTCTGGAATCAGTGTTTCGGGGAATGGACAATCTGTGGTTGAGCTATCCACCTGGAAATATTCTCCATTTGGGTCTGCACGAGGATTAACTTTGGATTCTGGATACGGTTTTCCGGGAATGGACATTCTGTGGTTGGCTGTCCACCTGGAAATAGTCTCCCTTTGGGTCTACACGAGGATTACCTTGGGATTCAGGAATCTGTTTTCCGGTAATGAACATTCTGTGGTTGGGCTATCCACCTGGATATATTCTCCATTGGGTCTGCACGATTATTAACTTGGTATTCTGGAACCGGTTTTACGGAATGGACATTCTGTGGTTGGCTATCCACCTGGAAATATTCTCAATTGGGTCTGCATGAGGATTAACTTGGGATTCTGGAAGCGGTTTTCCGGGAATGGACATTCTGTGGTTGTGCTATCCACCTGGAAATATTCTCCTTTTGGGTCTGCACAAAGAATAACTTGGGATTCTGGAAGCGGTTTTTCCAGGAATGGGAAAGCCTCTGAGAAGTTATCTTATTCTTTTAGAGGCGTTAGATAAACTGACTGACTGACTGGCTGACTTACTGACTGACGGATTGGATGACTGAACGACTGCTGAGAACCAAAGTGCTGCTGCTGGTGAAGATAAAGATCTTAGCGACGAGGAAAACGAAAACCCTGGAAATGAACTCTGCTACTGAAGAGAAGGCAACCCGAGAGCATCTCGTGAAGATGGAGCTCCCTAGACGCTGAGTCCGAAACTGCTACTCCTGAATTCAACGATCCCACTCGTGAGAAGATCAAACCGCTACTAGTCCTGAAAATTGAAATCTGCTATCTACTGAGAACGAAAATCGCAAACGTTATGATGACATTGAAGCGGTTAGTTTTCCTGGATGTGAAACCTATCTCAAGCGGGAGTCTTTGTGTGAGAGCCGGCCTTAACAGAACAATATCTACACCAACTTCAATTGTGTCGGATCTCGAATTAACGACATAAAGGCGATGCTTTTACGCTGGACATGAGAGAAGCATTGAATTGTACAAACGACCGAGAGAGGTGGACGTCATTATTTTGACCGATCAGCGCCAAAGTTTAATTATTGTCCAATTCATCAGAATGTGTAAAACAACTTATGTGGACGATCCGATACTTGGACAATCTCGATACGGATTGCTGGACCATAGTTTGCAGACGGCATTAGCTTAAGGTAAGGATCAAGTGGACAATGTTTAACTTCTAGATTAGATTAGATTAGATTAAATTAAATTAATGTTTAACCTCCTGATTAGATTTCTCTGTTTGATAATCATGATTCCGTACTGTGCATCTACAGATGGGTTATGTTTCACCGATTCACTGGGCTGTTCATTCATAGAGACAAAGGGATAAACATGCCCCCAAAGTTGATGCGGGCATGCCCCAAAAATTAAAATTATATGTAACCTCAAGGAGGCTCGAACCCGTACTCGCCGCGTTACAAGCCAAGCACACTAACTAGTACACTACCGTTCGCCACGTGTCTCATGGCCAATTCAAATCTTTTCCTGACGATATTCTATGTTTCTTCGTGTTCTGTATATTGTAGCTTCAGATGATAGTTCGCCACGCCACAACATCTGAGAACATCCGTACAGTGTATAAATTTGCTGTGCATTTGGTTCTTGCAGTCATCATAATTATGAGCAGGTACGTAGTAATAGACATACCTAATAGTTTACCAGGTCTGCTTATAAGTGTTAACATTTCGACTGCACTCACTGTGTCCGAGAACTGGTCTACCACATCAAACGGTGACAACTTAACAGTATGAGAATTGTAGAAAAAGACTGGGGGGGTTAGACCTTGATTCATGTGGAGCTGGGGTGTGCAATGAAGACTTTACTATGGTGTCCTAAGAAAGATTAGGGGGGTTGAACCCCAACCCCCCCCGACAATTCTCACCCTGCAACTTAACATAACCCAGTACTGAATTAATACAAAAATACAACCGTATCGTAGTCGTAAACTCCAAATTTCTAAAGCGCTATTCTAAAGCTAAGCGTATGGCACCAGATTATTCACGAGCGCGGCGTAAAATCAAAAGGTATGACCAGGGATGATCACGGGAAGGGTCCGGTTGCCAGAGAGACCAGAGAGAGACAGACAGAGAGAGACAGAGATAGAGAGAAGGAGGAGGAAGCAGAGGAACATCTGTGCAACGATCGAGTGGCTCAGAGTCTTTTGGACCAAGTTGGAAAGATCTGCATGACTTCGCGTAGGTGTATAAGCTCAACTATGTAGCTGATAACCAGTCACCACTTGATTGTTCTCTGGATCGTTTTGATAATATATCACGTTGTTTATTTGAATATACAGTCTTTGCTCATGATAATCTGATCATTAATGGTACTAATGTGATGATTGTCTATGTAGATGTCTGATGTCTTCGTGCAGTTGGCCTATGTCTTCTTCTTCCTGGTGGCAAAGATGCAACAAGAAACTATGGGGCGATCTGCAAATGTAAAGAGCAATTTCGACAAGCTGCTCAATTGAACTGAGATATTCAAAGTTAAACGTAAGAAGTTTTCAACTATAGCACTTAAATATGGAAGTATGATACATATACATGTAAGTACGTGCGTACTTACGTATGAAGTGGGCCTTCGTATGTATGGAACGACCTGATTACGGTTTGGTTTTGGTGCGCCATCGGCTGATATCTCGTGCATTTGACGCTGGCGTGATACAAGTTACTAATTACAATTACTAAAATGGTTCCAATGTCTTCAAGTCTGAGAAGAAATAATTATAGTCTTACTAGTTTTGCACCATATCTTTTGGGTGATAATATTCTGATTTCTTGAAGTTCTGTGTTTTCCTTTTTGTTTATAGTCTCCACGATGAGGGGAACGCTGCCGTGTTGTGAGATTTTTCCAGCCTCAAGACAAATGTCTCGAGATACGTTCAGCTCAGCCTCTCGCAGTAGTGACTGTGCTGAAGGAAGCCTCTCTCTAGCCTTTCTGTAACCTCTCTAGCCTTTCTGGTAAAGGGCCGGTTCATACTGCAGGTAAGACCTACATGGATGTTGTAGGGCACACAGTGACATTTCTTTTAAACTAAACTTTCTTCATTTTTGAGGGTAGCCATATGCATACTTCAGCTTAAACGTTTCTCTCGCCTTAACTTCCAGCTCAGCTATAATGAGTACACAGACCGTACACCGTCTGTGGGAAGATCAGAAGCACTGGCCACCTGCCCTCGTATGCCGAGGTTAAGAAAATGAAGTCGCTGCCTCTCAATTTAGCTTAAGGGACTGTTTTCTTCGTCTCCGTCTCGTCCTCCGTCCTCTCCTTTCTCTCCTCCTTTTCTCCCTCCTTCCTCTCCTCTTTCTCGTCGTCCTCCTCCTCCCTCTTCTCAATCACCTACTCCTTCCTCCTTCTTCCTCTCCGGCTTCTCCTCTTCTTCTCGTCCTCCTCGTCCTCCTTCAATCTCTCCTCCTTCTCTCCTTCCTCTCTTCTTCTTTCGTCTTCTTCTGCTTCCTACTCCTAATCTTCCTCTTCCGGAACGAAGTTAAATGCAACAGCACGTATGTAAAGCTGAAGACTGTAAGTAAATAAGTAAAAAGTAAGTTCCTAGAGGAAGGTTCGAGACATGCTAAGATACAATGGGTTTGAGTTGATGTACGGAAGCGCGGCACCTGCATATCTCCGCAAGCAGTTGAGCGCAACGATTGTTGACCTGGTTGACCTAGAGACTGGAAAGTAAATCTTCCTAATGTATGTCAGTGTGATACCGACCAACAGGGCTCCGCCCCAGACGGAGACGTGTATGACTGTATGTTATTCTTTCCTTTCATGACACTATTCATCTTTTGTAACGTGTAATAATAACCTTAGTGTGATTTTACGGTGTTTATATAGTTAACTGTGGATTTGCTGACCGCGAGTTTTCTGCGTGAAGGGCCATGGGATGGATTATGATGGATGTTGAAGAGATGGAGGTGGAATCGACATGGACGTGGAAATATTCAGCAGTGTCAATATTATTGAACACTCTTCCTAAAACTGTCGGCAAGGAGGTCTGAGAAAGCGCCGTTAGACTACCATAGAGGTGGTCTGGAAGACTGGAACCCCAACATCAGTGGGCATTTGCCGCTAGGCCGAAGACTAACTCAACCTTCAGGACTCCAGACGCCTATCTACTCTGTATTTCGGACTGGACTAGAACTTGATGAACTGTATTTCGGACTGGACTAGAACTTGATGAACTGTATTTCGGACTGGGCTAGAACTTGATGAACTATATTTCGGACTGGACTATAGGCCTACTAGTAATTAGCACAGTAATTATGTTATTTACCATGATTAAAACATTTATGTATTACGATGTTCCGGGTGTTTGTTCGGGTTTTCGGCTATAAGTTAAATCGCAGTCATTTGGTAGACTTGTGCAATAGCAGCACTGTAGTCAGTACAGTGCCATATCAATCGCTTATTCAGTGGTTCACAGATCTACACGGGCGTTTATTGCCTCAAGTTCATCCAGTTCAGTAGAACCTGCAGTGTACGAAGCTTAAAGTTTAACGTTCTCAACAAAAGTTCCTGTAGTTGGCATCTTCTTATCAGCGTCACCGAATTGTGAGGGTCTGAGGATGCAGCCCAGGCCTTGCGTTCATGAAAAGGCTATACCCATCTCGTACCAAGTACGGAGGTCCGTCCAACGCGGTCGGCCCGCAAGGTGACACTACGCGAGTGAGTCCCTGGTCTCGATTGCTCGCCAAACCGGAGGCTAATTGCCCTGTGGGTCAGACCGTCCGGGCTACCATCTGCGTGCCTCTGTTGAGGAAGACACAAAGTCTTTGTGGTCGGGCATCCCACCAAATTCTAAGATCCGATAGCCGCGAGAGCAAATGCACGATGATGAAACTTGCTCGATTGCGCGAACGATAGGGTGTTCTCTGAGTGTAAAAAATAAATGCGCCGCCTAGCGAATGTAAAAGAAACAACTCAGAGGATGAACCTCTGTCACTATAGTTCCAAGGCTTAAACTAAAGGGAGAGTTTGGCATAACGACGTCTGCATTCCAGCAACTGAACGACCTCTTAGATTCGACTGCATCTCCAACGAATTACGATCTTTCACCAAAGTGACCATCAACAATGATGCCATCTGCGCTGTGATAGCGGCGCTATAGAAGTCATTAAGTGCGTGATATTGACGTATTGTGTATTATTATAGCGGCGTTATATCATCATCATCATCATCATCATCGTCTATGGCGAGTTCCTCTCTGGAGCGTTGCCGTTTCCACGACGTTTAGCCAGCCGTCTCGATTCCGCGCTCTTCTCCAGGCCGTGTGCAAGGTCAGCTACCACTGTTATCGTCCATGTGTGCATGGGCGCCGACTCTGCGAGGCCCGTGAGTGCCCAGCACCACCAGAAATAGGCCATGCGAGGCCCACCTATGTCTGGGCACCACCAGAAATCAGCCCGCAAAGAGCGCTTTTTAAGAGATAATTTTTCTATTGTCATTACTTATCTATAAAAAGATCCCAAAAAATTTCCTCGCATACGCGCGAAAATTCCTTTGACTCTCTTTGGGCATTCACACTTTTTTGGTCAACTCGATGCAGATAGGCCACCTACCTGGTCTCACTATAACCTAAGATATTTTGCTTCGTTTTGACTTATCACTGGAAAAATGCAGAGGACAAGGGTGTGACATATGCCATGTGCGGAGGGATAACTGGATTACAGTCGAATCAAGGACGTTCAACAAAAGTTTCTGTGTTCACTAAACAAATCACTCACTTAATAGCAGTCTTGTTGTCAAGACCTTAAACCTCAAGACCAAGACCAAGACCTTGAACCTCAAGACCAAGACCAAGACCTTGAACCTCGAGACCAAGACCAAGACCTTGAACCTCGAGACCAAGACCAAGACCTTGAACCTCAAGACCAAGACCAAGACCAAGATTTTGAAACTCAAGACCAAAACCGAGAACAATACCCAAAAATCACAACCATGTGCAGATTTCTATTCCTTACTAAAAAAACTGTCAAGTCAAACTACTCGCTATTTTAATTAAAACACGAATCTTTTATTTTATTCAAACAAAACAATTCCAAATGCAGACTGCAGAGAATTCCGAATTCGTATTTAGAGAAGTCCTTCGGGCGAAATCTTATTTCACATGCCTGTTGCATTTTATAAAAATCAATTCGCTCAGAATTTTCTGACCAAGACGTGACCTTTGGGTCCTCATAACAATTCTGCCATTTGACAAATACGTTCTACAGTGCTGAATTCACTGGCACACAGAGCAGCTTTTCAAGTACCGGATGTAAATGTACAAATTGTGAGTCTGTTTTGAAATCATTACATGCATGGTAACTAACCGGAAGTCAAAATAAATGTCAAAAGCAACAGTAAAGCCTCACTCACACCGTGTAAACACTAAGCAATTGTATTAGTAATTATTGGATAAATTATTAAAATCCTTGCGTTTTGTTAAATGACTCTTTATATTGTCAAAAGTCTTGGTCTTGGTCTTGCAAGACCAAGACCTTGAACCTCAAGACCAAGACCAAGACCTTGAACACCAAGACCAAGACCTTGAACCTCAAGACCAAGACCAAGACTTTTAAAAACGAACTCGAGTGCACTCGAGACCAAGACCTTGGTCTCGAGGACAACAAGACTGCTTAATAGGCATTCAGGAAGCATAATCGAGAGTTCCAGAATGCAGAGACTAGATCAATATAGTCAAAGATTTAGTTAATTTTGTCAGACACCCTCCTAAAAGAATGGTATGTTTTGAAACAATGCAGTTTAAGAGAGAAGCCATTTAGTTGTGAATCATTGTAACATATAAAGATATTATAATTATGAAACGAAGGAATTAAGAATTCCTGGACGAGAGAAGCCACGGTAGGCTATTTGTAATTTGACATTAATTTGACATAATTAAAAAACAAGAGAATTGAGAATTGATACTGGAGAGAACCATGGTATGTTGTACATTAAAACATTGTAAAAACAAAGGTTAACAAATTTTTTCGCGCTTTCGCGCGATTAATTAGTCGTTCACTCTCTTTGTGCACTCACACTATTTTTGTCAACTCGGCGCTTATGCTCACATAGCACCCTTTAGTTTCATTGTTTTTTTAACATTGATATAATTGCATTCGCCAAGTTAAAACAATTATATCCAGTTTGCGAATATACGATGCGACGAAGAACAGCGTTCTTTACTATAGTGATGCGTCATAGACCTATGACGTCACCAGCAAACAAATACCAAAAACCATCGACGTATAATTTTATACGTCGATGCCAAAAACGAATGATCAGAACCATATCTATTCTTAGATCAGAACAATTACGTTACTGTTATTACTACGTCTAGTCGTGCAATATACAATACTAGTGTATTTGTACAGATCCAGACTTATTGTTGAATGTGACTTGCGTGTGTGCTTTTCCTAAATAGTTGCTATTGTGCAAAGCAAGCAAATCCCTCTAACTGACATTAGGCCTACTGGTTTTTGGCGAAACCGATGTTACTGATTTCTTTAAAAATGACCCTATTTCTTAATTATTGCAGGAAATTAATAACAATTTATTCAGTGTAACTTTTAATATTATAACTAAAGTATTTGCCCGTCATTTTGACGGTGTTTGTGTGTCAATCCGTTTGTCTGTCTGTCTGACCGCCCTACCGTCCATCTGTCTGGCTTTGTGTCTGTAGGCCTACAGCGCATCCACGTACAGTCTGCACCCCCATTCCAGAGTCTATCTCCTAGCTAATCAGAGTATATGACAGGGGAGGGAGGGAGGGAGGGAGGGAGGGAGGGAGGGAGGGAGGGAGGGAGGGAGGGAGGGAGGGAGGGAGCAGCGGTCGTTTGTCAAGCAGTTCGCCCGATGAAGGCAGCGTGGGCAGCATAAGCTACTTTCCAGACATTCCATTACCGTTTGTGAATGATGGACAGACGGATCTGGCTTATTATTATATAGTCCTCATCGTCATAAGCAAACTTGTATTGTAGAAATAATCTGCCTGTTATTTTTTATTAAATTTTAAGTGATGAATTTGACTTTTTAAACACTTGGGTCCGCGAACTATGCGTAGAAAAAATAAGGGTCCCTGGTCAAGAAAGTTTGAAAACCACTGCTATATAGCAACGTGTACAGTTACATTTAGGTTACTTTGCTCAGCAGAGCGGAAGAATCAGCGACCTACGGGTATGGATGATACTAAGACACGTAGATCTCTCTAAGATGAAAAGATGGAACGCATTAAGATCTTAAACTCGTTACTTTTTTTGACAGGTTACCAGCGTAGCCCTCGAAGTCATTCGCTAAGGAATTACCGACTGACTTGATGAGTTAGCGACTCACTTAACGAATTGTCGACTTCGTCGATGCTTATCAACTTCCACTGGCTTCCTACCTACCAGAGAATTCAGTTCAAAACCCTCACCTTCATGCGCAACTGCCTTACTGGGTCTGCTCCGTTATACCTAAAGAATTTCTGCACCCCCGTTTCTTCTTTGCCCGAGAGGGCCTCCTTGCTATCCTCGGCCTTATCATCCCTTATGGCCTTATGGTTGTTCCGCGTATGCACTCTTCCACGGCCCGATCCAGGAGATTTGCCTATTTGGGTCCTTCAGCCTGGCACAGTCTTCCCCAGTCCCTCTGCAAAGAACTTCTTGCCCTCTTTCCTCCTTAGTTCCGTAGACGCTTGAAAGCCTTTATAACTGTTCGGTTACAATTACAATTACAATTACAATTACAACTGACTTAGTTGCTTAGACAGGTCGACTAGTTTACCGATTTGCAAACGACTTCTTAGCTCATAGATAATGCGTATGTTTAGTCGGCCTAATCATCTAATAATTATCTAACGCATTTTACTGCATATACTGTACCGACAGAATGATCTGAGGAAAGTGGTGTGTTAATGTGAATGCTGAAAGAAGACTAACAGCAGCGTATGAGTGTTTACAAAGTAATAAAACACACGACTTTAAGTACGTTACAAATAACTGAATAAACATAGAAAGCAATAGTGATTAAATCAGTTTCAGTCGATGGCTTAGCGATTGGTTTTGCAGCGGCGGATGGCGGTGCATGGTTCCCATAAGACTACACCAGCGCAGTACCTTCCATGTGAATCATTTAGTTTAATCACCAGCACCAGAGCCATACCATTTCATATTTGATTGCAATTGATTTATTAAAGGTCATTCAATCCCGGTACAAGGTCATACCCAGATCATGCACACTACTGAAGAAGGTGAGCTCAATTAAGAAAGCAATAATACAGACTAGGCCTTTCAGTTTCCGAGTTCTGCCCACGGGTACCAAGCCACAGATAAACTGTTATTTCCAGGGTTTAACCGGAGACGGTACACCGTCAAAAAGCGCCCAGGACAAAAGCGCCCTGACATACGCGCCCGACAAATGCGCCCCGACAAAAGCGCCCCCGTGCCCGAAATCTAGTTTGAGCTATGTTTCATCGCTAATCCAGCTTTTAGGTTAAGCTCTATTGTCATCGATCTTCCAGCTTCTAGTTTGAGCTACATTTTCATCGCTAATCCAGCTTATAATTTAAGCTCTATTTTCATCGATCTTACAGCTTTTGTCGGTTTTTAGGGGCGCATTTGTCGGGGCGCTTTTGTCCGGGGCGCTTTTGACGGGTCACCACCGGAGACAGTATAGGGCGACAGATATCCAAGCACGAAGTACCTCCGCCGTCTGCTGCAGTTTCTCCACTAAGAACTGACTCTGCGGATTGGCCACGGACATGTAGGCTAACTGAGTGTCATCAGCATGTTGACGAACAGCAACCCCACTGATTAGGCTGTATATCTGCACCACTTCATGTCAAGCTTAGATCACCAGTGTAGAGTATATAGAGTTGCACCCCTAAGTTGCACCCCTACCTGCCCGTTGGAGGCCAAGTGATGCCAAGGACCAAGTTTTTTAAACACACTTTATGCTTAACTGCCTCCTACAGTTTAAGCGACAGCTCTGCTTACCTTACTTTACCAGTTAACTACTATAGCAAAGCCCTTGATAGTAGTCCCAGCTGGCTTTACTGCATTGTCATCTATAAAGCCTTCAAGTCTAAGCCTCTAAGACTTAGTGGTTGCTTATAAAACGTTTATTGATTAAGTTTACCTAAACTTTTATTATTTGAGTTTAATCAAGTTTAACACGTTCTGTTAAGTAGGACCATTTCCACGCCTTCCCTTAGTATGCTTAGTGAATCTTCCGTTCGGACATGGAACACGAGCGGGTAGCCTCGGTAAAGCATGTTTAGATCGTGCAGGGTGGGAAGTTAGAGAAGTCGACTGGGGAAGGGTGTGGTATTGGAATGGGGAATTTAATAGTGAGGAGAGGAATTGAAATGAGAGACTGAGGAGGGAGGGGAGAAGTTAAGGAAAAATTAAAAGTAAATTTTTTTCTCAATTTTCAGAAAGGACATATTGCCGAACAAGCGCGGATCGGCCTATATGCTTTGCAGACGTAACCATCTAACAGTGATATTTTACATGAAGTTACTACGACTTATAAGAAACTTTACCAGAACAACTGTCAACAACATAATATTTTATAAACACGATGTTCAAGCTGCCTAATCCCGGAAATATACTTACACTCCTATAAACTAAAATCAGAGTTTACGGTGCGAGCACATTGCTCCAATACAAATTAAGATGAATCATTTGAGTATGAGTAAACCTAAGCGCAACCGAGCTGTTTTGTAAGATTTGGAGACTGTCTGCTGCAAAAGAGCTGTAATATTTCCAGTAAACCATAAGAGTTGCATAGAATATTATTACTAATTTACTATAGCTGCAAAGAAATTTCGTGTTGTGCTATTTCGCATCACATCTGAGCTTATTACAAGCACAAATAATAACTCCCAGGTATTTCGCACGAGTGTAGGCTCTGAGCATGGGCGTCCGCAGGAATTTTCCAGGGTGGGCAAAATGTCAAGGGGGCCAAAATTTTCTAGGAGGGCAACATTTTTTGGCGGGGGAAAATGCCTTTTTTTACATAGAATAGCTGACTTACCTCAATAAATAAGTGTTTTTAGCATCAAAAATCGTGTTGGGACTGTTGGAATAATTATAAAAATCAAAAAAATTCATTTTTTTAAATATATATTTTCAAAATCCAGGGGGAATGCCCCCTTCCCCCGGACTCCCATGGCTCTGAGCAGGTAGGCGCATTTTAAGAACCTCTAAGAAGAGCTGAGAACCTCTTGGTCGACGACAACTTTCTTGGCATAAAACGTATCAAGCAAAGACGCCTTTCATCGTGGGCCATTCGTGGCCCATTCGCTAGACAAAAGGATTTTACACAAAAATTTAAAAAAATGCTAACATCTGCGCATTTATCAAGTATAGTCCGAAATCTAAGAACTGATGGACAGCAGGATAATTTCATCAGCAAACACAATGCAACCAATCGAGACTTGTTAGTAAAACAACCTAAGCCCATTTCTCCTGTATGAACAATGAATTCATTCACAAAGACATTAAAGAACGATAGCAACAGGAAACAATAGGCCTTACCTCTGCCTCGCTGTCGTCTATTTGTTGTCCATAAGTTCATTAAGCTATGCATAATTCATTCATTCCTTTACATTGCGATACAATCAAGATCACGTGAAAGCAACTGAGTTATAGTCTTGAATAGTATGACATTTTGCTACTGATTATGTGCTAAACTATAGAGCTGTGTCAGGCTGGCGCTAAATTGTTAATGAGGCATTCCCTTATATATACGCAGCCAATGGCCAATCGTCATAGTGCATGTGAAGGTTCCATTGCTAAGACGTTGTCTTCTAAGACGATCAGCCATTGTCGTCTTCTTCGCTCCAAGGGTAGCTTAGTACTTGGGCGGGTGTTCTGAGCCTCGTCCGAAGACTTGAGTAGGATTCGGAGGAGAATTTGGGTCAGCTGCTGCTGCTGCAGAGGTCCCTTGCATCACCTGAGGCTGCATCCACAAGGCATGAGTGAGACTTGGCTGATAGGCAGGGGGCACACCTACAGCAAACCAAAACAATTTCAATCTGAAATCAATTCTTTTATTGTACCCATGAAGTAGTTAACAATGGTGGTTCAGAATAAATCGCAAATCGTTGAATAATGATAATACAAGTCAGATGACATAGTAAGCGTGTACGCTATTAAGCTGCTAAGGGAGACAAACGGATACCAGAAGGCAGGGGCGTCTACACCATAGAAACCTTGGAGCAAATGCTCCTTCCAAAAAATAGGGGGAGATCTGTCAGTGTGTGTGTGCCACCATTTTAGAGGGGGGGGGAAAGGGGAAGGGGAAGAAGAGGGGAAAGGGGAAGTTGCTCCAATGATTTAGGGGGATAGACGCCCCTGCCAGAAGGGACGAAAGTCAAGCTAAATTAGGGATAACCATGTAAAGCAGTGGAATGACAGTTGAATTTAAATGTAGAGTGATATCAGGATAAATGGACGTCAATCATGATAATTTAGTTAGAAGTCTTTACTGACTTCGACTACGCAGATGATGTCTCGTTGCTAGGCAAATGTCGGAAATACACTCATGGACTTTTGTTGCTATGAACAAAGCCTCCAGAGGATTGAAAAAGACAACGCGGTCAAACTAGGACCATATGGACTAAAGTCGTCGAGAAAGGTCTGATGAGAGAGATAGAGAAAAAGTTGATAAGTAAAAAATAGCAATTACTGTTCCGATATACCGGGGTCGCCGGTGACATCACTATAGTAGGCCTAGATGATGTCAAATAGGTACTAGGACTAAATGTCCCCGGACAAAATGTCCCGGACATAATGTCCCGGACAAAATGTCCCCAGACAAAATGTCCCCAGACAAAATGTCCCCGGACAAAATGTCCTCGGACAAAATGTCCCCGGACAAAATGTCTCTGGACAAAATGTCTCCGAAAAAAATGTCCCCGGACAAAATGTCCCCAGACAAAAGTATCAGATACAGCAGCATTTCATGTTAATCTTCCGACGGCAAATGGTTTTGTTTCAGCCGGTTACACAAAACAGAGCATCAGATACAGTTATATCCCCTTAGCAGAATGCAGTATCCGTCCGGATGAATGTGAACGGGACGGACTACCCACCCTCGTGCAAAAGTATACCCATGAGTCGTATGAAATTATCGTTCGTCAAAAAAGTTTCCCCTGCAACATAATTACAAACTGTGCGATTTAACTCAATTTAGAACTATGTCAGTCGTGGTCATGGGCAGAGCCAAAACGCTACTTAGTGTTGGCATACGTGGACAAATAATATTAATAGGCGTAATAATGAAAACATGGACAATTTCTAAAGCGCCG
The DNA here is from genome assembly GCA_963556255.1 of Allolobophora icterica. Lineage (NCBI taxonomy): Eukaryota > Metazoa > Annelida > Clitellata > Crassiclitellata > Lumbricidae > Allolobophora > Allolobophora icterica. The sequence continues at coordinate 32,418,541 of OY744607.1, read as the reverse complement.
TAACGCGACCATGCAGCTACAAGGGCGCTCTACAGACACCAAGCACCAATAGCCTAACATAACAACCGGTCCTAGAAGGATTCATTTTGATAATTTATATAGCCCTTCTTCAAGAAACCTACTCAGAGGTGCTCCTAGACCAGCCACGGTTAAAAATATAGGACTTAAGGAGACGGTAGAAAACAGGTGAATTTCCTCGTGGAAGTAGGCGTAAAGAATGTGGGAGCCAATTCCACGTAGAGGGGCCAGCCACTGAGAAGGCACGACGCTGTTAAACTGGTTGTAGGACCCTCCATCTGAAATGGCCTACCTTTAAACCTGCGCCTGCTGCCACTGGTAAACTCACCTGCTTTTTGTAAGTCCCTCAAGTCTCATTTCTTTAGCTGTGGTTGAGCTGGGAGCGCCTCTGAGTAGGTACCAGGTATCTTGAAGAGGCGCTATATCAAATCCTATGAATGAATGAATGAATGAATTGAATCCATTAAGGTGGGAAACATAGAAAGTAAGGATCCCCTTCTCATTGCTACTACTCTCAATAACTCCTTTTCTAACATTGCCCAGACTCTAGCTGACCAGATCCCTGCATCCCAGACCTCCTTTTCCGACTACCTTGGCCCTCCCATGACATGCTCCTTCGGCCTAATTTCCACCTCTTCAGATGAACTTCTACCATTGTGCTCCTCAATTCGTACAACCCATAGCAGGGGAACTGATGGCATTGACCCCACCATAGCCGCCACCAGCTTGCCTTTAATAGCCTCTCCTTGAGCAGAGATCATTAACTGCTCCCTAAACGCGGGTGTGATGCCAGAGGTAATTAAAACAGCTAAAGTTGTTCCGATCTATAAAAAAGGCAATAGGATTGAAGTCGCTAACTATAGGCCCGTTTCGATTCTTCCCTACTTCACTAATTTCTTAAAAAAAATAATGACAAATAGGCTTACTAATTATATACAAAAATCTCATATTATCTTTCCTCCTCAGCATGGCTTCCAGGCGGGACAGTTCTTATAAATATGTTCGACAATATATCTGATTCTTTTGAAAATAATGCGTATTCTTTAGGAATCTTCTTGGACCTCGCAAAAGCCTTTGATACGGTAAATCATGACATCCTTCTCCACAAATATATCTAACTATGGAATAAGAGGAACTCAGTTAGCATGGTTTGCAAGCTCCCTAGAAAACCGACTTCAATAAGTATCTTGTAATGGCGCAAGAGCAGTTACATTTGGAGTTCCCCAGGGTTCTAACTTAGGCCCTCTATACTCTTCATACTTTATATCAACGACTTACCTAATGCCTCATCAGTCTTATCCTTCATCTTATTTGCTGACGACACAATCGTTTTTCACTCTGATAAATCTTACACAAATCTTGTACTAACTATAAACAATGAACTTAAACGAGTAGCCGCATGGTTCCTATCGAATAAATTATCCTTAAATATAGATAAGACCGCCCTCATCCGTTTTAAGTCACACAGAAAGGTGGGGCCGCCCGATAACCCCCTAAGGCTATCAGTAAATAATATTCCTATAACTCAGCTTAACTGTACTAAGTTCTTAGGGCCATAGTCGATCAACACCTAACCTGGGACCAGTACATCAAATGTCTCTCTACACAAGTTGCGAAAAATATAGGTGTAACTATTCGTGCATCCAATAAACTCCCACCCCCTGTACGTATTCAACTATATTACTCCCTAATCTACCCCTACTTGTCTTATTGCAGCATCGTATGGACATCTACTTACAACTCTAGACTCCAAAAATTGGTCATCTTACAGAAAAGACCAGTACGATTCATTGGCAGCTATCCCTAGGGCTCTCACACAGGACCCATCTTTCCAGCTACAGGCTATTGAAAATTAAACAAATAACAAAACTACCAGATTGGTGTCTTCATGCACAAATTTTCTCGGAACCTCCTACCCATTTAAGACCCTTTTCGTATGGGCTCTGACATCCATTCCCACAACACTAGGAACTCATGCAAGTATCGTACTTCTTATGCTCACACCAATTCACGATGATTCTCTGTTAATGTCTCTGGGCCACAGGTATGGAATGCTCTTCCTCCCTCACTACAACAGACTGGGTCCCTCTCCGAGTTCAAAAGCTTGCTGCGCCAGTACCTTATAGACTATGACTTCACTACATGACTGTTAGCCACGCACCGGTTAACTACTATTTAAGTGCCACTTAATGTTCTTTATCTTATCACCTAGTATCATCTCAGTGAGCTGGGACTTTCTGTTCTTTTTTCCTTCTTTACCGCCTCTGGTTGTGGCGGTCCTTAGTTCAGTTATCAAAGTTACACGCTCAGTATTATCAAACTTTATGTTACTTAGCCTTGCAAGTTCATTTCGCCGTTTTAATTATTGACGTAAGTAGGTGTCCCTACTAGCGGGATTTTTTCCCGTCTGGGGCTACCTTTGTAGCCAACTTGTATTTCTTATTGGTCATTGTCTCATTGACGCATTGTTCATATTCTTGGTTCCAGTAAAGGATTATGTTATATTATGTGTTATGTGGAACACGTAGGAGTCAATTGCTTCACGTATTTCTGGTTTTGAATTTTGATTACAACATAGATTTATCAGTTATACGCAATTTCAATGATACCTTATACCTGTGAATTGTTATACCCCGGGGATGATTTTACACGATGGGGAATAGAAATGGTTTATCCCCCGGATACTCTATACCGGTATATTCCAGCCAGGGGATAAATTTATTCATCACCCGGATAGTTTTAGGACGGATAGTCTGTCACGCGACACCGGCACAACGTAAGAAGAAATACCAACATATCCACACAGCACTCTTCACCAAGGTCAGTGACCATGGGAATCGGGATCCCATGCAATACCTCAACAACATAGCACGTGTGCAAAATATAAACGTTGTGCGAATTGCACTCTAGTCTATATTAATTAAATATATAAATTAAATTTTACTGCTTGGTCGGTTTGGTGAAGTTTTGTTTTTACAGTTCCAATTTTTTAGAACATTTCTGACTAATTAATTAGATAACTTATTTCAGTTTATACAACGTAGGCCTAATGACTTTTATGTTTTGTTTAACGAGCAAGTGTGCGAAATATAAACGTTGTGTGGATAGCACTCTAGTCCGAAGACATGCTATCATTTCACTGTTTTGTTACCAAAGATTTTGGCTAAGCATGTTAAACAATATGACAAAAGAACTCCTGCTAAATATTGATCTGTCAAAGAATGACGTATTAAAGATATGTATTCATCGATATTCATCTTCGAAAAATGACCCGCTCTCATATATTTGGAGCAGTCGGTCCTGCGCATCTAGGGAAGAATCATTCTCTGCTGGTACAAATCATCTGGGGACTTTACGAATTGGGACATCTTGTCTAGGGACATTTTGTCCGGGGACAATGGGACATTTTGTCCGGGGACAATGGGACATTTTGTCCAGGGACATTTTTTTCGGAGACATTTTGTCCACAGACATTTTGTCCGGGGACATTTTGTCCGAGGACATTTTGTCCGGGGACATTTTGTCTGGGGACATTTTGTCTGTGGACATTTTGTCCAGGGACATTTTGTCCGGGACATTTTGTCCGGGACATTTTATCCGGGGACATTTTGTCCGGCCACGTGTCAAATATTGTATCCATCCGTAATACAGAAATGCATGCACAAAATATTGCGTTTGTGCATGAGCAGCATAACATGTATCGCAAACACGTGAATATTTCGAGAAATGTAGATTTTAACTACCTTGTTGGTAAGGCATCGTTGGAAGTGGAAACTGTGCTGGCTGTATCACCTGGAAGCCATTGTTGGCAGCGTAGTTTGGAGGAAGGGGCACCTGAGGCATAACACAATAATCGTTACAGAACACTCTAAAGTCGAGCTTATAAATAACAATATAAACAGCTGATATGTAAACTTTTTAAACCTTGTTTGAAGGGCTAGAACGCTTTCATGCTCATTAGCCCAAAAATCTAGGGTCTTTTCACTGGTTAGACCGTATACGTCCCATGTGCCGCTGTGCGTGAGGTGACCGTTTCGCATACCGATGGTGACTTGCTTCAAAGATTTAAATCTCAGGCTAGCACGGTCTGTACACGAAGACCTTACATGGAGTTGCACCCATTCAAACGGGCAGCGGTGGTAGAGGAGTTCACCCGGTCATTCAATAAAAAATGAACAGGGTCGAGGCCATACGGTCGCTATAGAAAGCGTGTAGACTTTAGGCTACACTTAGGCCTACTAGGTAAGCTTAATGAAGCATATTAAGTCAAGCAACGCTATGGAGCCCAATTGATAAACATGTTGGAATTTCGAAAACCAAGACAAGCCTGACATCAATTGTGAGGACTGAGTGGCCCTACAGGTGCTTGGACAGACGGATGGATGGATTTGTATTTGCTTACCTGTTGTACTGCGTTTGGATTGTAGCAGCATGGTTTTGTCTTGCAGCACAGAACTGATCCCCAAATGAACAAGATGGCCGCAACGAAAGCGCAGACTGCCATACAACCCTCCATCGCAATAGCGGTCGTGTATGCCTGCAATTCAGTCAACGCCATAAATGACACAATATAAAAGTAGTATTTTCATTCTTAAAATTAAACTGTTGTTAAATTGTAATATTTAATTACGTAGACTTGATGTGACGTCACATTTAGGCCTATCAAAACCCCTCCTTCTCTTGTCACACATCGTCACAAATTTCTGACCCCCTCCCCTAGGTGCGTGAGTCAGTTATGGACGACCCAAACTCCTTTCCCGTCTTTAGTGAACAATAAAAGTTACTAAACCATCTCTCGGTCTTTCCTAATTACGGGCCCTAGCACTCAGTAAAGTCTGTCTTCTGAATGGCCTCTGAATGATATCCTGTAACAAAAATAATAATTTGAATTCTTACCGAACAAGGTGAGCTGTAGTAGTAATTGTAGCTCCAGCTGTATCCGTAACGTTGGCATCTTTCGATATCATATCCGTACCGGTAACCGATGATAACTGTCGCCAGAACGCCACATGACAAAAGCCCAGCGGTAAATGCTGCCGCAATGATGCACAACACCATGTAGGACACAACCTAAACCAACAAAATAACATTCAACTGATAATATTAGTATAAACCACATAATAATATACAGGGCACATATATATATATATAGACCACACACACACACACACACACACACACACACACACACACACACACACACACACACACACACACACACACACACACACACACACACACACACACACACACACACACACACACACACACACACACACACACACACACACACACACACACACCTACACACACACACACACACACACACACACACACACACACACACACACACACACACACACACAACACACACACACACACACACACATATATATTAGTTACACTGTAATTAAAATAGAAATGAAAGTTGATGTATACGTTTAATTATTGTGCATGCTTGTCATGTAGGAATAAATTTCCATAAAGATTAATTTTTATGTCTCGACCGAATAAAGTGTATAGGATACATCACAATGAAATAAACTTTTTACCTGTAACATATATATGTTGTGTGTGCGTGTGTGTGTGTATATATATATATATATATATATATATATATATAACACTGTAAATGACTGCATTCTTTGTTGCATTTACTATTGCTTACTACTTACCTTGCATTTGGTCTTGCTTACACCAGCGGATATTCCAATCGCACCTGTAACAATGAACTGCAAAAAAATATGCTATTAACAGAAGCAACACTTTCTGATTTTCATTTTCTGATTCATGTAAGTATTATGTGGGAGTTGTTTCAATTTGGAAAAACTAACACTAGCGTATATGTATCAATAGACTTGATATAGCGCCTTTTTAAGTACCTCACAAAAGCGCAGCACACATGGCCGTCTGACTGATCTAAACGAGTGCGTTCTAAGACAGTTTGAGAATGTTTGCTGCACAGGGTCGAGTGCAACAGTACGTAAATGCAATGGAAGGCTGTTCCACGAGGATGGTCCAATACATGAGAAGACATGATGAGCTCGAGTTGAAGTGCGGAAGCGCGGCACCTGCATATCTCGACAGCAGGAAGAGCGCAACGATTGCCAACCAGGTTGACTTGAACTGGAACACAGAGCTCGCATGTATGCCGGGTTACAGAGTCAACAATTAAGCACGTGCTAGCAAAGAGGATCTTCAAAGAAATCCGCTCGGCAACAGGAAGCCAGTGTAGCGTCTTTCGCGTATATTGCGATATATGCGAATATTTTTGGCTTATGTATCGACTCTACACAAACTCATCTCCTCTATACGTCTCTTCACTTGTTGCTCCATGTTGTTCTCTTCAAGCCAGACGAGGACGCGATCGTCATCTCAAGGTGACTTCGCCATCATTCGATCACACAGAAAATTTGGAAATCGAGCATTTGCGTTAGCCGGACCGACTGAATGGAACAAACTTCCGGATTTTATCCGCAAATCCACGACACCTTCGATCTTCAAACGGTCAAACCTAACCTTAAAACTTATTTGTTTAAGATGTACTATGACTAACTCTAACCGTATTTGAGTCATTCTCCGGTAAATGCATAAATTGACAATTCAGCTGTCCCCGGTCATTTCTAATAAAACAATGCCTAGTCTGATCATGCTAAGTGATTAGATTAAAACGTTATTGATCAGTCAACAATTTAAGACCTTTGAAAGTAATTCAGAGCAATAAAATAATTTATTACAATTTATTTTGAATTTAAAATGTTCCACTCCGTTACCGTCCCTAGGCTATAGTACACATTGCTTTCGTCTACAATTTCAAAATGATTTGCATTAAACCAAAAAATGTGACTGTTTCTTTTATAATAAACATAATTGCATATTTCTAAATACAGCTTAGAAACTTACAACTTCAGTATAATTTTTAAAAATATATTTTAACTTGTCCCCGGAAAATTATGTCCGCTCCGTTAAAATGTAAAAATTATCTCGTATCTCACAACCCTTTAAGTTCTTTGGTCCCGCAACTTAACACATCTCTTCTGTGAACATCTATGTAAGTAAGTATGTCTTAATACAGGATCTGAATGCTAAGACAAATTTCTTACAAATTTTCATTTATTACGTACCTCATGTGTTTTTTCATAATACATCCACTCCGTTACTGCATTTTTGCAATGATTATGAATAAATATAATTTAAATAATATTTTTAATATAACGTTTATAAGCTATATAATGAGTGTACCGACGATTAATGTGGACGCATGAGAGATAATATGATATTTACCGTGCTGATACACAATTTGTCCACTCCGTTAACTGTCCACTCAGTTACCATAAATGTGACCCTTGAGGTACAAAATTTATTCCACTGTCAGGATAAGTCGTCTACTTAAAGTATCATTTCTAATACAACTTATATAACAATATATGACATTTTAAATAAATTTTTGCTTCGACAGACTGTTTTTTTTAAAGTTCACTTTTCACATTCTGTGCTCAATTCTCGACAAATGGTAACGGAGCGGAACTTTTTATGGTAATTTTTTATGTAATTTTGATGTTATGAGCAGATTTTTAAGACAACATCATAAATATTTTAATGTTTTTTTGTTCATTTGATCACTGGTAATGATTAACTGAAGTGATTTTTATTTTGTTATTTGGCCAAAAAAAATACAGTCAACTTTACGTGGATTAGATTCCCTATTTTTCTTTCGGTAACGGAGTGGAACTTCTTAACAAAATTTAAAATGTGATGGAATTAAATAATCATTTGTATTGTAATTTCTTTTATATTTATTTTATAAACATTAATACTAAGAACATATTGGCATGTCAAACTACACAGTAGGAAGCTGTGTACTATATATAAATAGCTCATATGTTTTGGTAACGGAGTAACGGAGTGGACAAACATTCGTTTTTCGTAGGGCTATTTTCTTTCTGCTAAAAACTTCATAATTTTACACATTAGTGCAAAACCAAATATATATTAGTGAAATAGAAATATTTAAGATTTGCTTCAAACAAAAATCAATGTAATTTGCCCCAAAAATTTTTTTGCTTCTTCAATTAGTGAATGTGACATATTACCGGAAAATGACTCATTTTCTGTTACGCGCTTTCGTGCAAGATGTCATTTGTTTAGGCGCGTTATAAATGGCAGATTATTATTTTTTTTGCCCTCAGGTACTTCATTCCCTCAGGGGCTTAGAGTGTTATTTTTCTGAAACGGTTATTCCTCGTCCAAGTATTATTATTATTATTATTATTATTATTGTTATTATTATTATTATTATTATTATTATTATTATTATTATTATTATTATTATTATTATTATTATTATTATTATTATTATTATTATCATCATCATTTCATTATCATTATCGTTATTGTTATTATTATTATTTTATTATTATTATTATTATTATTATTATTATTATTATTATTATTATTATTATTATTATTATTATTATTATTATTATTATTTAAGTACTAGCTGGATTACCCGGCGTTGCCCGGGGTTATAAGGTTCACACCACCACCACCACCACCACCCCCACCACCACCACCACCACCACCACCACCACCACAACAACAACAACGAAAGCTTGGCAATCTTGGCAGTCGCCCTCAGTCTTGGAGGCCCTTGTGGCGTCTGGCAACCTGTGGCGGAGACTGCTTCGCAGTCTTGTAGACGCCTTCTGGCATCTAGCGACCTCTGCCGTGGACTGACTGCTTCGCAGTCGCCCTCTGGCGGCGACTGCTTCGCAGTCTTGGAGGCCCTTGTGGCGTCTGGCGACCTCTGGCGGAGACTTCTTCGCAGTTTTGTAGACGCCTTCTGGCGTACAGCGGAGACAGGCTTCGCAGTCTTGTATACATACGCCTTCTGGGGTCTAGCGACCTCTGCCGTGGACTGACTGCTTCGCAGTCGCCCTCTGACTGACTGCTTCGCAGTCACCCTCTGGCGGCGACTGCTTCGCAGTCACCGAGGCCCTTGACCTGTGGGGAGACTGCTTCGCAGTCTTGTAGACGCCTTTTGGCGTCTAGCGACCTCTGCCGTGGACTGACTGCTTCGCAGTCCCACTGCCGGTGTGTAGTCGGCCTGGCCCTTAGTAAAGGAGACTGGTTGTTTCATACACTGGAAATAATGTAGGTCTTTGTGTTTGAACATACGTTAAAATTTTGCTGTAAAACGATGAATATAGTTCGAATCCATCGTCATGAAATTTTGAATTTTGAAGAAGTTCGTTATGCACATTATTAATGACGTTGGGGAATACCGGCGCCATAAATAGAACCGCTAGAGGCGAGCTGGGTGTCGTTATGCGCATTATTAATGACGTTGGGGAATACCGGCGCTATAAATAGAACCGCTTCGCAGTGGAATAGGCGCAGGGACGCTCGGTTGGGTAGTTTTGGGATATTTTCACCATGGTAGCGGTGAAAACGGGGGACGCGAACCCCTCCACTGGGTGTCCGATGCCGAGACCGACACAGCAGTCAAGGTTTCGAGTGAAAAGGTGAGAAATTGTAGAAGTTAAGCCCGGTCAAACAGACAGACAGACACACACACAGAAAGCTCTCTTTATTTATATTATTATTATTATTATTATTATTATTATTATTATTATTATTATTATTATTATTACTATTATTACTATTATTATTATTATTATTATTATTATTATTATTATTATTATTATTATTATTATTATTATTATTATTATTATTATTATTATTGTTGTTGTTGTTGTTGTTGTTGTTGTTGGCTATGACTCGTGCAGCACAATTTAGGACGGACTGGATTATTATTATTATTTTATTTTTTTTCCCCGAGGTACATATGATCCCTTGGGAGTTCAAAAATTGGGGGGCATTGTTCTGGAATGGCTAGTCTTCGCAGATGGTTTTATCAGTGCAAAAGGTGCTAACAAAGCGACAGCATTGAAGCGTTGGATTTCCATAGATAAGCGCTGATAAAAAAAAAAAAGGTAGTCTCTCTATTGTCTCCTGATATTTGGGCCAGGCGGTAGCCGAGGAGGTTATTATTATTATTATTATTATTATTATTATTATTATTATTATTATTATTATTATTATTATTATTATTATTATTATTATTATTATTATTATTATTATTATTATTATTATTATTATTATTATTATTGGCTACGACTCGTGCAGCACAATTTAGAACGGACTGGAGCTGACGCAAACGGAATCTTGGAAGGCCTGCAAGGACTGAATTGCAATAATCCAGGCGCGTTAAAATGAACGAATGCAAGAGAGTCACTGACTGCAGCGCTGCCTGATAGATTGCGTCCTATGACCAGTATCTGACGCAGCTGATAGGAGCAGGACCTGCAAAGGAAGGTCACGTGATCCGCCATCATCAAGAAATAACGAGCTGGGAATTACAATAAGAGAACTGGAACTTTAGTTTCTCTGTTGTAGCTAAACCGGATCAGACCAAGCCATCGGTTCCGTGTTATTGCCTACCACTAAAGTCACTTGGCATTAAAACGTGCAGCAATTGCTGTTCATAATGAAAGTAACACCAACTGCCGATGGGAGTTTTTGCCAAAGGTCATTGCTTTTAAACATCCAACGGCGTTGATAACATCGGCTATCATCGTTCCTCATCCTCGATGCAACGTTCTTTAACACATACTTTCATCTGCCAAGTCTAGTAGGAAATGCGTCTTTGAGGGTTTGCGAGAGCATTCCACTGGGGCGAATCACCTCTAGCTGTCTCAGCTAATTGTTAGCACATCGCTCTGGATCAGAGTCAGAGTCGTTTAGTCTAGCGCAGAGAGCGTCTCTGATGAGCGCCTCTGATGAGCGCCTCTGATGAGCGTCTCTGATGAGCGCCTCTGATGAGCGTCTCTGATGAGCGCCTCTGATGAGTCTCTGTATGAGCGACGCTATACAAATGTCTTATTAGTTTATTGCAGTTGCAATCCGCACTCAACCCTCGGGGAATTAGAAGCTGGCTAGCCCGATAAAAATAAATAAAGCATCAATGTATATATATATATATAACATATATATACATGTATAAATATATAACATATATATGTTATATATGTTATATATATATGTTATATGTTATATATATATATATATATATATATATAACATTAAGACGGGTGGACACTGACCATCACTCCGCACCAGAATCCGTGGCCAACGAATGCTAGTCCATTTTCGCCAATTGCCAGAGAAACGGCGTTGAAGACGATGCACAGGCTGCCAAGCACAATCTGTGCCGTGCCCAGACCAATCGACTGCTTGTGAGGGTAGTGAGCGAACCTCGTGGGAGACAGAGTAACCTGCATTGGTTGGAGGTACATCCATCCGACACCGGATGGCGCACCACAGGCGGCTTGTGTCGCTGACTCTCCTGCTGCTTGCATCGCGCTTATTGTATGAATCTGTAAAGAAGAGAAGTCATGTGAATTGCAGGAGAAAGTAGAACAGATGCATGAGGATATTATGGAGCAGGAGCAGATAAGGGATATTAAGACGAGTGTGACCTGTCGTTAGTGACAAAACAAAAATATCAGTATCCTATGGCTTCATGTAGTGGCGTAGCTAAAGGGGGAGGTGCAACCTTTCCGGGCGGCATTGTCCATGCAAGGGGTCGACAACAAGCACATTTTCAAGACATTTTGATCATCTGCATGCGCCCTAAATTTTAAGAAAGATCATATAAAAGACAGCGAGCATCTTTGTCTAACATATATATCCAAAGGTTGTCCCGATGAGAAACTTCAGAAGCGACGCACACTGTTTACAGTTTTACAGGGTATCGAGTTTAAACTCTGAGTAGAACTAACCCGGTCTCTCTGTCTCTCTGTCCCTCTGTCTCCCTCTCTCTCTATCGCTCTCTTCATCACTCGCCCCTCTGAAACCATTTGTAGTTTACGCAGATTTCCCCTAGTGATACCAATGAGAACCGAGTTACAGTAGTCAAGTCAGCTGGAACCAATAGCATTAAACCAGTAAAATTAATACAGTATAAGGCAAAGGAGATCGGTTTCTACGAATATCTCGTATGCAAAATTGAGCTGATCTGCATGATGTCCGAACATGGTTGAAAAATTATATGGTGGAGTTTAAGCCACACTCAGACTGCGTACTTAGGCCTAATCGGTGCTGTAGACAAGCCACCCAACTGAATAAACGTCATTCAGTCGGTCAAATTAACGGAGTTGTTTGCTTGAGCCCGAGAAGAAGAAATTCACTTTTACAAGGATTCAGAAGCAGTTTATAACTAGCCATTCACAATTGAACGTCGCGAAAAACAGAAGCAGGTACCGGGGGTATTTGCAATGTACAGCAGGATTATAAACGTAGACTTATCAAATGAAAGGAATAGTTTGGTATAATCAGCCTACAAAACAAATGATAGTTAAGGAAGCTATCGATAGCCTTAAGTTTTCATTAACAATATCGTTATTCTTAACTAAATCTTCACTATAGCACAAAAGAAACATTTTAAAGAATTTATGTTTTACTGCGCACAAACGTATTTTCACCATCATACCTGTACTTGTTTGTCCACAGGCGTAAAAATCCGTCTCTGACTCAACGTTGCTGGTCGTTGTGCTGATATTTAGCTAATTTAAGAAAGAGGCCGCAACATCTATACAAGACGGCTTGCTGTGCCGGTGTCCCGTGACAGAGTCTCCCCCCTAAAAGTCTCCCCCCGGAGACTCTATTTCGAAACAGATTCTCCCCCCGGCGGATCTGTTTCAGAATAAATTCGCCCCCCGGAGACTTTATTCTGAAACAAAGTCTCCGGGGGGAGAGAATATTTCATCCCCCGTTGAAATAAAGTCTCCCCCGGGGAGACTTTATTTCATCGCGTGATACACATGAACCATATCTGGAACTCCTCGTCAATTCTTCATTTTATAATCTTTGCCGACGATACCAATGTATTTCTATGTGATAAATCTCTTGAAATTCTATATAACAAGGTAAATAATGAATTATAAAGGCTATCGGAATGGTTTAACCCATTAGTGCCTAAGGTCCCCGAAAATGGGACACTACCGGTACATCAAAAATTCACATTAAATTAATTATACGTTAGAAGTACATTAGGCCTAAATGTAATAATTATCACGTCAAGATTTTGCTCAATCTGTTTGGACTGGAAATGCGCACAAAGAAATAGTTTGTCGGCTGAAAACAGTGCTGTAACCATACCATAGCTAACGTAAACATTGCGGACTTTTCTTATCTAATTTTAAATTAGTTAATTTGCGTTTATTACAGCGTTGCGTTTATTTGTGGTTTCACAAAAGGTTGGTATATGGGTCAAGCTTTACGGTGGTCGCCTATTAACACAGGTTAAATTTTGATGGCGATCGATGGTTAAAATATAACACTATTCTATACAGGACATGTGAAAAACAAGTAAACTGAAATCATTGTTTAGCATATGACATGTCAAGTGTTAACCAGCCTAATGTTTTAAAGAGTGGTAAGCATAAATTCTGTTTCAAAATTTGAGCATCAACCCAAACTTTATGAAGGTTCCATCATCATCAACAACAGTTTGGGGTAAATAGTCAAGTTGACTATTTAAATAGAATAGTAAATAGTAGGCCTACCCATAGAAAACTATTGAAATAGTATTTAACATAATAAATACCTGTGGACTTTTGCAAATACCACATGACTAAAAACTAGTTAGTGCCAGTTACACATAATCATTGAGAAAGCTTTAAATTTTCTAATGTAGTAACGTTCTGTTAGTATAGTTCTTGTTAACTTTGAGTAAGTCCAACTGTTCAATAGTTTCATTGGATAAGCAATTCCTGTCAGCTATCTCCAATCCTACCTCTGGTCACTTTCTCCACTCTCCAGTCTGGCGTTCTATAGGATATGGGTGCTAGCTCATTCTGCCAGATACCCAAACAGCACTGGAAATTGGCCCAAGTCGTTGCCCAAGTGGGCATTTTGGGTATGATCTGGGCTTCGATAGATTTTCTTCTGCCCTAACAATACCTAATGCTTGTGCAATAATTGTGTAGTAGCGATACGTACGTGTATGCCCATATATAAGCCTAATTTTGTTCAAGCATATCTTCTGACATTAGCTGCTTTGACTTTATCAAGACTTAATTGGCATCTGACTTTTCTATTCTGACTTGACGTCTGGCTTAATTCTTACTTAATTATGAGTGATGACTTCATTATTCTGACCTTTCTATTCTGACTTGACCTCCGACTTGACTTATTTGTGACTTAATTCTGATTTCATTAATTCTTATTTCTGACTTAATTCTGACTTCATTCATTCTTATTTCTGACTTAATTATTTCTGATTTCTGACTTAATTCTGACTTAATTATTTCTGATTTCTGACTTAATTCTGACTTCATTAATTCTTATTTCTGACTTAATTCTGACCTCATTAATTCTTATTTCTGACTTAATTCTGACTTCATTATTTCTGATTTCTGACTTAATTCTGACTTCATTATTTCTGATTTCTGACTTAATTCTGACTTCATTAATTCTTATTTCTGTTTTAATTCTGACTTCATTAATTTTTATTTCTGTCTTAATTCTGACTTCATTAATTTTTATTTCTGACTTAATTCTGACTTCATTAATTTTTATTTCTGACTTAATTCTGACTTCATTAATTTTTATTTCTGACTTAATTCTGACTTCATTAATTTTTATTTCTCACTTAATTCTGACTTCATTAATTTTTATTTCTGACTTAATTCTGACTTTAAAAATTCTTATTTCTGACTTAATTCTGACTTAATTTATTCTAACTTAAATGACTAATACTTGACTTCTGACTTGATTGCTGAATCGACTGAATTCTGACTTAATTCTGAATGACTTATTAGGGGTTCTAAATTTTGGGCCCGTTTGAGCAGGAGTATTTGTGCCCAAAGGGGCCCCAAATTTGGATCCCTATAAAGGGCCCTAAATTGAAATGGTTCGAGCCAACAGAATTGAAGACTGTCCACTTCCTGCAGTTGACCAGTTCACACAGAAGAAACGATGGTCAGTTGACTCTAGGTTGGATACAGAATCATCTGTTATTGTTGTGAGATTAACAGTGTTGAAACACTGGCATCAAACTGTCATGGCGTTCAGCCACTTGCATCTGCACAACGATTGTCGCGCACTGAGGGCAAACGAGTAAGCATAGAGCATTCATACTTGATCAGTATGTACAACTCGTACATGGGAGGAGTTGACCGTATGGACCAAAACGTGTCATGTTACAGGATCACAATTCGGTCAAGAAAGTGGTGGTGGCCAGTCTTTGCCTATTTTCTTGATGTTGCTATGCAGAATTCTTGGCTCTTGTACTGCCTAACACAAGTTGCTAAGCATCACCTGCTTGATCAATTGGATTTTCGATGTGAAGTATGCAATAGTTATTTTCAGCAGTAGAAAGACTGGGTATTGGATGAAGCCTTGGATGACCAAAACAACATGCCATACGAGTACCTTATGAGATCCGAACTGATGATCTGAACCACTACAGCCAGGCCATTGGGACTCAAAGATGGTGTGCACTCTGTGAAATGAAAGTAGGCATGGTGCAAGAAATGCAATGTCGGTTTAGATGTGGAGTGTTTCACTCCATCTCATGAAACTGTTCAGCAATAATTGAAGCAGCTTCATACTACTGTTTTAGATTACTGCACCAGTAATATTAAGTTTATATGAATAATTACCACTGTATATCTGTTTCATGATATATGACATTACTTTTGCTGATTGGTAAACACTGGTTTCTTTGGATCAATAAACGATTGATTGATAAATAAAGGTCTTAGCTAATATTTTTTATAGTTGATGTTAGTGATATGAGACACGAGCTGTACTATAACCTAGCATTGTCTCTATGCAATAGATTTAAAAATTTGAAATTTTTTGTGTATAAATGAATTCAGGCATGCCACTTTTACAGATGTGCTATTAAATTAGATCTAAATTGATTCTGAGTATATATATTGTTTGTGTGTTTTTAAAATTAGCTGTATATAACAGGCATAAGTGAAATAACATGCATATTAACATGTCAAAGTTGACACGTCCACATATGCCTAGCATCCCCCAAAATGGGACTCTTAAAAAACTTGCTCCTAAAACTTTGAAAGCTAAACTTCTGTAGAAATTGTGCATGATATTGTCCAAACTTATCATTTACAATGTTTTTACAATTTCAGAAGATTTTAAAAAATCAGGAACTAATGGGTTAAAGCTAATAAGTTCTCTGTAAATTTATCCAAGACTAATTACATAATATATCGCTCGTGTAAGAAAACTGTTTCAATCCTTGACTTTGGCATAAAAATTGATAACAAAGAAATTATTCAGGTCACTTCTACAAAATTTTAGGTGTACATGTTGACGAGCACTTAACCTTTAACGAACATGTATCTGTAATATCTAACAAAGTTGCCAGAAACATAGGCATTAGCTTCCTTGGTTAAATAAATGCTTGAGTAATCTTTATCTCTAGACTGCACTGACTCATCAAAGAATCGCAGAAAATCAAGAGCAGGTCATATCAGCTCACACCAGTTGAAGGGTAGGCCTAATCCGCATCAAGAATCGCATAGAAGCCAGTGCTAGCTCGTATCAGGAAGCCAGTACAGTTTTAGTTATTCCCATGTATTGTGTCTACCTCCTTGTGTAGCTAATTATCTGGCCCGATACATCTGACGCCGATAATATTCAACGACTGATATCCAACACAACATCAGTGGCAGGTCTAACCCTCAAAGAATCAGCGTGAAGCTAGTTAGCGCTAGCTGGTTAAAAAGAATACAATATCAGCTAGTAGATGGGAAGGGCTTACTGATCACAGAATCGTTTAAGAAACAAGCGCTAACTAGCATCAATAAAATGTCCACTTCTAGTCCGAGCCATTTCTTAATTAGCCTATAGATATTTATTACAATGTGTGTTATCGCTCCACTGCGTTCTAGTATTACATAAGCCGCCCGACATCCTAAAAGTGCTAATAGGCCTACATTATTTCATATTTTTTCATTTTATATTTATTTCATGTCCAATTCAACTAACAAACATAAAAGTCACTTATTTAAGAAAATGTACATATTAAATCATATTTAAAATTATATAGAAAAGCAACCGAAATAGAGGGGGCGATTTTAGAATGGGGAGACTTTGTTTCGTAGAAGGGGAGATTCTATTTCAATGGGGGAGACTTTGTTCCGATACAGAGTCTCCGGGGGGAGACATTATTTCAGCCCGAGGGAGACTCTGTTTCGGGGGGAGACTTTATTTCGTGACACCGGCGTCACGGTAGACTACTCTGGCGTGACATAGGTGAGAGTACAATACCTAAAGCATTGCTATCCAGACAAACACATTTGCAGGCAGGTGGTTGGACAAGAAGGTAGACAGACACACATACACACATACACACATACACACACATACACACAGGTTGGTATAGATTCATTTCGTATTCGATTGTAGCTAATTAAAGCCACGGCACAGACGCAGCTGGTCATGTGTCCCCACTCTGAACTGAACAGAACCTGTGAAGACAAGCAGTGGATCTTCTGCCCAATCATGTTACACTGCTGCAATCACTTTGAATGATAGGTTATTCTCAGTCATATTTATGAAAGATTTAATGTCAAAGAACAAAAACCCGCAACTTACATTCAAACAAAACTGTCATAAAGATAGTTCATCCATTACTGTGTTGAATCAATCGTATATTCACTGAAGCCCTACACCAGCCCTGGCGTAAACTTTTCAAAATTTTGGGGGGATTTGATTATTTATTCTACACTTGTTGCATCGGGTGTACAGTCCATCTCAATTATTGGGGGTGGGGAGAGGCACGTGCCCTGGCTCTCCCCCCAGAGTCTACGCCTATGTAAACCAGCATCATAATAAAATTTCTTATGATATTCGCTGACTTGTGGATATTATCTGACATGTAGATTTCTTGTCCGTATACGATCCGACATTTCGCAAAGATGAAACGTCTAGCGTTTGTCCCTCGCAGATATGAGGAATTCCATACCTGATTTCCAGTTGATTTCAACAGAACATCGATATTTTTATGTAGGATGGCTGGGGTAGCCTTGAGAAAATCGTCTGCTCGGAACTATTTGAGCCGCTATTTAAAAATTTCTTCGACTGGGTTCCTGATCTCCACGTTGTTGCAGGACACAGTAGAGTCTTCCTCAAAACCTTACTCAGCGTTATTATGCCTTATTTGACGCTGGCATTCAAATTATTACAAACATACATGGATTTTTCTTAACCACCATAATAAAATCTACGCAATTAAATTACATGAAACACAGATAGGCCCCTAAACAGAAGATCGTCACAGGATCAGATAGATCCTTTCCTTTCGGTTCTTCCCACCGTCAGTCTACAGATTTTAAATTAGTTGAAAAAAAGTCGTAGCTTGAAGCATATATAAGCACAGCCATTTTGATTTTAACTGCCAGTTTACCGGTTGGGCAAGGATGTATTCATGTAGGCTTTGTCACAAAATGACCTATATTTTACTGGGTGACTTGGGGACGTAAGTTGGGCTTCGTATGCAGGATGGGCGGTTGCGTATACGGTGAAAGAGGAAAAGTCGATTAGAGAGAGTTTTAAGTCAGTCGCTGAATGACAAAGCGAGCTGAAGGAAGCATTTGGGGAAGTCGAAGGAAGTTTTCGGACAATGATTGGACGAACTGAAGGAGTGAGGTCATGCCTGAAGTGAAGAAAGTTGAAGAAACGGAGAAGGTCTTAGGCCTACACCTCTTGTCTTTGTAAAGGTAAATATATAATATTGTTGTATAAACAGGGCCTAAATACTATTTCTGGTTAAGTTAGTAGTATACATGTAGGACTAGATGGATGTTTTTGAAATTATTTGAAGACTACACAAAAGTAAACATAAATGTATAGAAAGTGGACTGCTATAGGCTACTCGACGTTTCGAGCGTCGGTGTTTCTTTTGTATAGTGTGCAAGTTAGTCGCGAGTTATAGCTTATACCGCTCAA
This sequence comes from Allolobophora icterica, assembly GCA_963556255.1. Taxonomy (NCBI): domain Eukaryota; kingdom Metazoa; phylum Annelida; class Clitellata; order Crassiclitellata; family Lumbricidae; genus Allolobophora; species Allolobophora icterica. Next base: position 32,399,476 of record OY744607.1, on the reverse strand, counting down.
ATATACGAACATTGTATAAAGGTAACTCGCGCGGAGGTATGCGAATTTGATGACTTGTTGTAGCTGTACTTTGACAAGTGTTGTGTTGACTGTTAGGCCTGTTTTTGATTTTATACCACGAGGCACATGTGGAAGTCAATATGCTTTACGTGAGACATAGAGCATTTTGGGCGTTGGTTAATACGCTGTGTTTGAGGTATTCTTAGAGATCATTATGTTATATAATCTGTTGACGCTACCGTTGTCTGCGTCTCTGGAGAAACGTGTGCTTTGGAGTCGTCGGAGAACGCACGTGTAGGTGAAGCTGCAGTCTGGATGGACCTTGGACTACGGACATCAGTGAATTGTAGCCGTCTTCTGGAACTTTTCTTTGCCTACGTAGGATAATCGAGTCTTAGAGGGAGGGGATTCCGCTGGTGAGGGAGACGAATGGGACGAGTTGTCTACATCCTTAGTAGGCCTATGACTGTGTCCTGTTGTTTAGAATCGTTTGTCGTTTTAATATTTGGTTCTTTTGTGAGACTGTATTATGAACACTGATTACAATGACCAAATTAGTCATCGTAATTAGTTTTTCTAAATATTGCGTAACTAGAACTGAACAATTATAAAAACCGAGTTTCGTTGTATATCGTTTCTAAGTGACCTCGCGACAGGCTTCAAGGCACGATTTTGTTTAAAGTCGCATTCTGAACCAATCGACTGACTGTTAAGGTGCTAGTCGTACTCTAAAGGTATTTATAATTCCAGACAGATGACCCAGGAACATCAAACTCCTTGAACCAGTCTAGTTCTCGTTGATGGAATGTGGAAGTCACCTTGAGTTGCCGAAAGCAGTTGACGCCGGTTGTGAAATGAAGAAATCAGAATCCGCAATCGGATGAGTTAGTCCTACTCTGCGGTCATATGGCGAAGGCAGTTGCAAAGAAATCACTGTAAAGAGTACAAAATTCACAGCGAAAGTGATGAATAAGTCAGGTACGCAAACTAAATAAGCTCCAATAAACGCCAACATGTTAGAAATCAGTGCAAATCACCTTGCAAAAAAGCAATCCGTCGAAATGACAAAGAAAGCGAACCCAGGCCGTAACTCTGCCACACAAAGTGGTTGTGAGTTGTGACCAATCCCCTCCACCAGTGTCAGCTCAAACAAGCTGCATGACGCCACCAATTTATGCAACATAAAATAATAAGTAAGTAAACTAGCGTGAGGGTTTTACCGAAGGATTTGACGCCTGCATGCTCGATGTGTGAGATGGGTTTTTAGATTGTCAGTCTGCCAGTCGCGACTACTATCACTGATAGGATTCTGTGGGTTGCGAAGAAACTGATTAGCATTGATCTGGCCGCAGTTGATGTCGAGGCATATTGGTCATCTACAGCAACAATTCAATAAACCCAATCAACGGCCAAATGCGCATTCGAAATTCTTTACGAAATCCATTTGAAACAATTATTATTCAATGGTAATTTCTATCGCGCCATTCTCTATTGCGCAAGACAAAAACTGATGATGCACCAAAACCAAGTCGCAAAAATATGAGTTGTGTAAAGACTGAGGTCAGGGATCTCTTAAAAAGACAGGGTGTTTGCTGAGCTTTTTGTGCTTAGCAACTGAGCCGAAAACCAAGCTGCATGGGGAACAAGCCAGATACCGCGACAATGTTGCGACGCATATAAGATAGGATGATCATCAGTGTACCACGTTACTGTTTAAACAGAGACACGCAGACAGGAATAGAAGAAGAGTGAAGGAAGGAAGAAAAGGCACAAATAAATAGAGCGCGAAGGAATAAATTGGAAGCAAGAAAAAGTACCGTAAGCGAACAGACATACAGGACACACGACGTAGGCTATAACTGTTGTGAATCTTGGACTTCATTAAACAAAGACAACCTAGAAGAATACTTGAATGAAGCAGACTGGGTGAATGGAATTGTTGTATGTTTTGAACGCTGGAAGAGTTGGTAATAAGCAGTCTTGTTGTCAAGACCTTAAACCTCAAGACCAAGACCAAGACCAAGACCTTGAACCTCAAGACCAAGACCAAGACCAAGACCTTGAACCTCAAGACCAAGACCAAGACTTTGAACCTCGAAACCAAGACCAAGACCAAGACCTTGAACCTCAAGACCAAGACCAAGACCAAGACCCAAAAAATCGCAATCAGGTCAAGACTTCTAAAATTGTCAAGTCGGAATATTCGATATTTTAATGAAAAATGAGTCTTTTATTTTATTCAAGCAAATTAACTTTAAATGCAAACTGCAGAGAAATCCGAATTTGTATTCAAATGTCCTTCATGCAAACTATTATTCCAAATGCCTTTTGTATTTTATAAAAAACCAATTCGCTCAGAATTTTCTGACCAAGACGTGCCTGGTGGGCCTCATAAAAATTCCGCCATGTGAAAAAATACGTTCTACAGGTGCTGAAGTCGCTGACACACACAGAAGCTTTTCAAGCACTGGATGTAAATGTACAGATAGTGAGTCCTTTTGAAATCTTCCCATGGTTTATCATACCGTCTGATACAGAATAACTGTTGCTAATTGGTTTTCCTGACCAACAAGACTTGTATCCATCCATAGATATTGGACGTATGATGCAAGCAGGCTTGATACAGAATTCTTGAGTTCTGTTAAATGACTGTTCATGTTGACAGCCGATCTTGGTCTTGGTCTTGCGAGACCAAGACCAAGACTTTGAACCTCAAGACCAAGACCAAGACCTTGAACCTCAAGACCAAGACCAAGACCTTGAACCTCAAGACCAAGACCAAGACCAAGACTTTTGAAAACGAACTCGAGTGCACTCGAGACCAAGACCTTGGTCTCGAGGACAACAAGACTGGTAATAAGTCCGTAAGCCGGCATATTATTCAGATGTGACATACGTTTTGCAACGACGCCTGTTGCGCCTGTCAAGCGGAACTGTATACTATAGCATGCTATAACATCTTATGACATTAATTTCATTACACATTCCTTTGCGCAGCATCACCATCATCGTCATCGCCATCTATATATCTTAGAATAATACAGATAAACATGAATTAGCTGAGACGATCAAAGACAGAGCCAGCTAGAGAATCGGCAATCGAACCGATACAGTCGACAATCGGTGGAATCCACTGTCCCGATCTGCAGTAGGCGACTTTGGACTCAGTTGATCCATCAATGAAGTGATAGCGCACTGTGTCAGTTGAAGCTCCGTAAGCTCTGGCCCCGAACGACGAATACATCTTGTAGCAGTTGTAGTGTAGCTCCGTTCCCTCGATTCTCAGACTGGAGTCGACATCATATCCGCTCCACGTCGCTATCACAGGACACAGTGCTGTAACATCGGCAAGTATCTGCTGAATGCCTCTTAGAAACACTAGACATTCGTAGCGGTCATCAGTTAATTAGAAATCACGAATCTTCCTCTTTCCATGTTAACATATATATACGAGTTCTTAGCAACTAAAAACCACTGAATTCTTACATCTGGACTTAAGTTTTTCATATAAATGTCGCCTCCACTCGTCTCCACGCTTCACATTTCGTCGTCTCAGTTTACATTTAGGCCTACTATACACCGTGTCTCAAAATAAACTGTGCAAAATTGTTTCTGTCAGAACTTCGTCAAATTTCCACCAATTTTAATAATGTTTGGTAGGTAGATGGCAAAATAGCTGCCATTTTATGCTATACATAAATTTTCCACCTCACCTGACTCATGTCACCACACTACCTTGTTAAACACAGATGTACCAATTTCTTATATAACGCTTAGATTTTAACAACTAGAGTGCTCAGATTTTGTTCATCAATTCATTAGAGGCCTACTATCGCGACAACCTTCTTGCCCAGAAGCTACTGCCAGACAAACGCCGGATATCCCAGGGCGAGTTTTTTGTCTTTCAACAGGATGGCGCCCCGGCGCATCGAGCATGCGACACTGGCTCTTTCCTGGAGCGAGAAATGCCCGAGTTCATACCTCCAACACTGTGGCCGCCGAATTCACCGGATCTTAACCCAGTCGACTATAGCATATGGAGTGTGCTGCAGGAAAAAGTTTACCGCTCCAGAATAGCCAACGTCGACGAACTCAAAACGCGTCTGATCGACGAGTGGGCGCGCTTTGACCAGTCGATCGTTGATGCTGCTATCGGCCAGTGGCGTCGCCGTCTAAGCGCTTGTGTCCGTGTAAGCGGGGCACATTTCGAGCACCAATTCTAACACTTTTAAGCAGATCTGTCATAACAATTAAAAACTCTGCTAAGTAAACCATATTTTACTTTACTGCGTGCTAATTAAGTCGTCAGATAGTTTGTTGCATGTAATAAAATTTAAGCGTTATATAAGAAATTGGTACATCTGTGTTTAACAAGGTAATGCGGTGACATGAGTCAGGTGAGGTGGAAAATTTATGTATAGCATAAAATTTCAGCTATTTTGCCATCTACCTACCAAAAATTATTAAAATTGGTAGAAATTTGACGAAGTTCTGACAGAAACAATTTTGCACAGTTTATTTTGAGACACGGTGTAGAAGTACTGGTTTCGTCTCTCTGCTTCCAGGAAAAGAGAAGATTAGAAGTTTTTAATTTAAGATAGCTTAACTCTGCGTTTATACATGTGAGTGTTGTGGTACTATGCAGAGGCGTAACTTTGGTCTAAAAAGTAGGGGTACTAAGTTTTGTAGCCTAATACACTGGTTCGTTCCTTAACCGGCAGCGGGTCTTACCCTTTCGTGTGCCTATGGGTTTCCTCTTCTTCTTTGTTTGGCTTCTTTGACACGCACCAACTGCAACCTTTTCAGGTGTGCAGTAAAACTCTGCCTTCAGTTATAAACTAGATAGCCTCCTCGTTGAAACCTTAGACCGTGCGAATGGTCAGCGGATGTTGGTGGCAGGACTGCAGGGCCTCGTGCAATGGAGATGTGGCATGTTACATAGCAACTCTACCTGTAGGCCTTTGACGCCATTTCTTGTTAGCGTGTAGGCTAATCTGTACAGAGACAGACAGACAGACAGACAGACAGACAGACAGACAGACAGACAGACAGACAGACAGACAGACAGACAGACAGACAGACAGACAGACAGACAGACAGACAGACAGACAGACAGACAGACAATGAACAACTTACGTAGGCAGTCGACGAAGTTTGGGCCCCAGTTTCCGTCTTCGTTGCATCGAACCGTCCTCGGTTCCGGAACATTCGTATCCGTTACATCGAGGAACTGGTCACCATAGCGACAGATATAAGTAACAAAGGCGCCATAGCTGTTTCCATCGCTCTTCAAGACCATTGCATTCTTCACTCGAGTTAAGACGGACTCACAGGTAGTTTCTATACAGACAGAAAGAATCAGACGGACACAGACAGACACAGGCAGACACAGACAGATACAGGCAGACACAGACAGACACAGGCAAACACAGGCAGACACAGACAGACACAGACAGATACTGCAAATATTTTGCGATTCAGTTTCTATTCTCGGCTGATCTATTGATTTACGTAGCGCCTTTCGAGTACGTGCAAATCTAAGCGCAGAGGAACCATTAAGGTAAAAAATCAGTTGGTGACAGCAAACAGGATGATCCGAATGTAGAGGAAGCCAATCGGTCGGTTGACATAGAGGCGGTTTGGAGCAATCAGACGTACCGTAGCGCTTCAGCGATGATAAGGTAAAAGTTTATGGTCTGAAGCTGTGAATGGTTTGTCTAACCGAATTACAATGCAAATGTTAGATTTGCTAGATTTGGTAGCCGCAAGGCGGCCAGCTCCGGGTTTAGACTTAGTGAGGCCCTAAGCTATAATAAAGCTTGTTAGAAAATTACGCCAGAAGGTCTCATAACATAATATGCCTTTTAATTATTTAATAGCATGAACTGGTGCCACGTTTAATCTAGTAACTATTGCAAGACAATTAATTTCCACAAAGAATTTACCACTCACACTTTTATCATCCCCTCTGCTTAGTTGGTGCCAACTCAGGCGAGATGGAATTTGCACATAAAAAATTTAAAGCCCCAAAATAAACATCTGAATTGTTTAGGCCCCCTGCTGATTGTGGGGCCCTAAGCTGTATTTCTTTGAAGTTATGCTTAAACCTGGTACTGAAGGCGGCCAATATAAATAAAAATAAATAAACATATATATATATATGTATATATATAATTATATATATATATAATTATATATATATATATCTGAAATTTCGTCTCAAGCTGCATCTGGGAGCATGGGGTCCGCAGGAATTGTTTCAGGGAGGGGCAAACTTTTTGTAGAGTGGCAAAATATTTGTAGAGGGAGCAAAATGATGTTTTTAAATGGAATAGCATGAACACAGAACACGTGTTTTTTGTTTTGAAAATCGTGTTGGGACTGTTGTAATAATCATAATAATCAAAAGATTTTATTTTTTACAATGTTGGCAAAATCCAGGAGGCAAATGCCCCTTTGCCCCCATCCGGACGCCCATGTCTGGGAGACCAGCCTTTGCGCTAGCGCTGTATCAAACCACGTCCGCAAGTAGCAGTAGTAGTAGCAGCAACAGCAGCAACAGCAGAAGCAGCAGTAATAGTAGTAGTAGTAATAGTAGTAGTAGTAGTAGTAGTAGTAGTAGTAGTAGTAGTAGTAGTAGTAGTAGTAGTAGTAGTAGTAGTAGTAGTAGTAGTAGTAGTAGTAGTAGTAGTAGTAGTAGTAGTAGTAGTAGTAGTAGTAGTAGTAGTAGTAGTAGTAGTAGTAGTAATAGTAGTGACAGTGGAAGTAGCAGTAGTACTAATAGTGGTAGTGGAAGTAGTTGTAGGCCCTACTAGTAGTTTCTGTTTAACAATGCTGCTGTGTCATAAAAAATATGATTAGCGTCCTCTCCTCCTTTATCCAGAACAGTAGGCCTAGGCCTATAGGCCTGATCCCTGATGGGTTCGCGGGCCTTCCGGGTATGAGATGAGTGAGGTGGAAAAGGAAACTAATAGTGAAAAGACTGGATACAAGATGCACGTGATCTACACCTGTGCCGTGATTAGCTACTGATTGATGACGTCATTTTGCAAATAAAGGCCATTGATGACGTAAAATCCATTGTCAATGGCAACGTCCGCAAGATTTTTGATACAGACAGACCGAGAAATAATATTGTAGAAAGAGGTACGTATAGTCATGAATTTCTATATAAATTATACGTATTTTAGCTGAAATTACAAGCTTTATGTTCATAAATAAAAAGATCGACATTGTGATCGATATTAAAAGGCACTAAAATCTATTGTGATCGAAATATTCGAAATAAAGCTGCGGTAACACCCAACATCTTTTCAGTTACTTACTGAGGGGAGTTAGAAGAAGAGCTAGGGGCTGACCCCCGCAAACACTTCCGCTAACTAAAACATTGACAATTTTCAATCATTTGTTTCAGAGTTAAACTATGGAGAGATCGCAATTTCAAATTGAAGATGTGAAGTAAAGACAGGAGGTAATTTAAATTCAATTTCTTCTGTTTATCGAACCTTTTTGAGAAAACACTTTAAAACATAGAACTGAACGTTTACCTCTTATATTTAAACGCTTTACAACACAGACATAAACGTTTAAACTTATCTTTTCGTTGGTATCGATCTTATGGCAATTTAAAGTTGGAGGGGCTTTTCAGCATATCGAAAGGCAACTTTAGATATATGGCCAAGATGAATGCAGAGCCAACTTCCAATTCAGGATGTGAAGTAAAGTCACGAGGTAATTTAAATTCAGTTTCTTCTGTCTTATAGTACCCTTTTGAGAGAACACTTTAAAACACAGGCGCGAACATTAACTCGTATATTTAAACTTATCTTTTCATTGGTTTCGATCTTTTTCATTGGTTTCAATTTGAAGTTGGGGGAGAAGAGTTTCAGCAAATCAAAAAGTCCAGATCGAAAGTCAGCTTTAGATATATATGGCCAAGATGAAAGCGCACCCAACTTTAAAGTCAGGATGTGAAGTAAAGTCACGAGGTAATTTAAATTGTTTCTTCTGTTTTATGGTACCTTTTTGAGAGAACACTTTAAAACACAGACACGAACATTAACTCATTTATTTAAATTTATCTTTCATTGGTTTCGATCTTATGGCAATTTAAAGTGGAAGGGGGCTTTCAGCAAATTAAAACGTCCAGATCGAAAGGCAACTTCAGATATTGGCCAAGATGAAAGCAAAGCCAACTTCAAAGTCAGAATGTGATGAAAAGTCACGAGGTGATTTAAATTCAGTTTATTCTATTTTATAGTACCTTCTTGAGATAACACTTTAAAACACAGAACTGAACATAACTTTTGTATTTAAACTTAACTTTTTCATTGGTTTCGATCTTGTGGAAATTTAAAATCGAAGGGGTTTCAGCAAAAAATATAAAAAGTCGGATCGAGGGTCAACTTTAGATATAGGCCAAAGTAAAGCTCAACACAGAAGACAACACAAGAAATTTATTTGATCGATCTAGTTTAAGCTTACTGTTTATAGAAAAGTAGGCCTGCTTCTTTGTACTACTGCAGTGGACAATAGGCCTATTAATAATTATATTCTACCGATGGTGCTCAAACACTGTTATATCAAGCTGCTGCTTTCAAAATTTAAGAAACTGCAAAACCTTTTTTGATGAAGGTTAAATCTACAAACTTTTGCTCGATGGAAATTTAATTCGACCATCGTCGGAAAAGACGGACGATTTGGATGTTTTTGTCGGACTGAGGTCTCATCGGTCGGAACAACGATTTAGACGGTGACTGTGTCTCTCTTTATTTGATCGTAGATCCTAATTGTAAAGATCTCGTCTGCTATCGTTCACTATAATGAACGACGGCTTGAGGCCCCTTTTCACAATGTCTAACTTAGAGTCAGAATCGGACTTTGAATTACTACTACTGCAGCAGCTGCTGCTGCTACTGCTGCTACCATTATTATTATTATTATTATTATTATTATTATTATTATTATTATTATTATTATTATTATTATTATTATTATTATTATTATTATTACTACTACTACTACTACTACTACTACTACTACTACTACTACTACTACTACTACTACTACTACTACTACTACTACTATATGCTACTACTACTACTGCTGCTGCTGCTGCTGCTGCTGCTGCTACTACTACTACTACTACTACTACTACTACTACTACTACTACTACTACTACTACTACTACTACTACTACTACTACTACTATAATTACTAATACTAATACTAATACTAATACTACTACGAAGCACCACACATAATCATTTGGCTCCACACTACTTTCCGTGGGCTTTGCCTAATTGACGGTGTTAGTCTCTAACGAATAACGAAGCGTAATATAAGATCACGGATGCGCAGGCCTGTTAGTGTAGACCTATAATATGAACCTGTGCTGCAGTCTATTCCAATATATCCTGGCCAGCATTCGCAGGTGTCGTTAAGGCATCGTCCCTTGAATCTGCAGACCAGATCAGGACCACAGTCAACGGAATCTATAAAGACAGACAGAGAATATGTTATCATTTCTTATTGTTCTTCCAGCGTAGACCACAAATATTGCAGTTCAAAAGAAATAGAGTAGAAAACAGGATCGGATCCAATTCTTCAACGTCTAATCTGATCTAATCTAATGACTTCTATAGCGCCGTTATAATAATGCACAAGGCAACAATCGACGGTCAAGTGAACAACTGTAGCCAAACTCGCGATAGATTGTTGGTTGGAGAAGTCCAACTGAAGTCGGATAGGTTAGCGGAACCTTGAGTTAGACCTCTGTGGTTAAGAAAAGTTAAACAGACGAGTGCACGAATTATACAGTCCTAGAAAATATAAAAGCCAAAACCCTCGATCGGCAGAAACAGAGAAAGTACAGTTGTTATACAAATTAGATTCAATAGGACAGGCATTTAGGAAACGCACAGAAGTAGAGGTCTATGGTGTTTGCTGGCTCGAGTGCATGAAGATAATGAATCTGAAGCCCTTATAAGTCACTTAACGATTAGCACAGTGAATTAAGCTGTTATAAACAGTCACCTGGTTGCATGTCGGCGTTGCTAGTAATGGCCAGAAAGGCGATCGTTGATAATATGTATCTACAGAAGAGCTGAAATAAATCCACAACTCACATTGAGACAAATAAGACAGCGGCAGTTCAACAGCCCATCAGTTCATTCATTCTTCATTGGTTACATCGACAAGGATTTAAGAAAGACATGCAAAGGATGTGGAACACGCAGCGAGTAGTTGAGCCATGGGCGGCGTTCCCGAGAGGTCGAGGGGACAAGACCTCACCTTTAACAGTGGGGGGGGGGACACACTATAGAGTTGTCCCGTAAATTTAGAAGAAATACCAAAAAAGGTAAAAAAAGATTTTTCGCGAAAACAAATTTCGCCTCTTTTTTGACCAGATCATTTGCATTATTCTTTGGTCAATATTTTGGCTTAAAGTTTGTGCTATATTTTCATCGAGCATCCAGGCTCTGGCTTCTAGTTTGAGCTATATTAACATCAATCTTCCAACTTCTAGTTTAAGTATTTCTATAAAATGTCTTCATCGCTCATCCACGGCAATGATATCGGCAACCTCTAATTTGTTTTATTATGTAGTATTTTCATCGATCATCCAGCTTCTAGTTTCAGTAATATTTTCATCAGTCTTCCAACTTCTAGTTTGAGTTTTACTATGAAATGTTTCATCGCTCATGCACTGTAAATAATTTCAGACGCTAAACCCTATATTACCATATTTTCATCGCTCATCCAACTTCTAGTGTAATTAGTTTTATTATGTAATATTTTCATCGATCATCCAGCTTCTAGATTCAGTTATATTGTCATCAATCATCACAATTGCTGATGACTATTGACTATCCACTATAAAAGTGTAGGCTACATTTAATTAAAGTGGGCCTACCTAAACTGCAGGATTACCCACATGTGTAATATTAAACTTGGAAACTCAACTTAGAGATCACGACCCTTATTTTGATTTCTACTGTCTTATATAGCAGGCCTGATCACTGTTTTAAGGCTCGTTGTTTTGCCGCAGTCGCGATTTTGTGCGTCACTATTTTGTGATCGCTATTTTAACGGTCGCGGTTTTGCGATCGCGATTATTAACGTAGACCCAAAGTTCCCAAGTTCACTGGTGGACAAAGAAACCAAACTCGCAATTCGATCATACGGCACAACTCGAACAATCGCAATATAATCTAACGATTCGGAACGAAAGTTCAAACTACCTCAAAGTTCTCAAAATCGCAAACACAAAATATCACAAAGTTCTCGATATCGCAAAGTAAACTCGATACGATTAAGCTATAACTTCTCGAAGTTATTGTCAATCGACGGACTCAGTGTCCACATGTTTGAGCATCCAAGTGTATGCACATCTCCTTTATACGCTATAGGTTTCCCAATGTTTTACGTTCGAAGTTCTGTGTTTTATTTTTTTTCGATGCTTTATGTTCGATGTTCGATGTTTTATGTTCGATGTTTATGTTCGATGTTCGACTTGTTATCTTCGATGGTCGATGTTTTATGTTCGATGTTCGATGTTTTATGTTCGATGTTCGACGTTTTTCGTTCGATGTTCGATGTCTTATATTCGATGTTCGATGTTTTATGTTTGATGTCTCATGTCTTATGTTCGATGTTTAATGTTCGATATTCGATGTTCTATGTTCGATGTTCGATGTTTTATGTTCGATGTTCGACGTTTTATGTTCGATGTTTGACGCCTAATGTTCGATGTTCGATGTTTTATGTTCGATGTTTATGTTCGATGTTCGATGTTTTATGTTCGATGTTGGATGTTTTCTGTTCGATGTTCGATGTTTTATGTTCAAAGCTCGATGTTTTATATTCGATGTTGTGTTTTCAATGTTCCATGTTCGATGTTCGATGTTTTATGTTCGATGTTCGATGTTTTATGTTCGAAGTTCGATGTTCGATGTTTTGAGTTCGATGTTGGATGTTTTCTGTTCGATGTTCGATATTCGATGTTTTATGTTCAAAGCTCGATGTTTTATATTCGATGTTGTCTTTTCGATGTTCTATGTTCGATGTTCGATGTTTTATGTTCAAAGTTTGATGTTTTATGTTAGATGTTCGATGTTCTATGTTCAATGTTTTATGTTCGATGTTCGATGTTTTATGTTCGATGTTTTATGTTCGGTATTGTATGTGCGATGTTCGATGTTTTATGTTCAAAGTTCGATGTTTTATGTTCGATGTTCTATATTCGATATTCTATGTTCGATGTTTATGTTCGATGTTTTATGTTAGGCCTAGATGTTCGATGTTTTATGTTCAATGTTTTATGTTCGATGTTCGATGTTTTATGTTCGATGTTTTATATTCGGTATTTTAAGTGCGATGTTCGATGTTTCATGTTCAAAGTTCAATGTTTTGTGTTTGGTTGTCGATGTTCGATGTTTTATGTCGGATGTTTTATGTTCAAAGTTCGATATTTTATGTTCGATGTTCTATGTTCAATGTTCGATGTTTTATGTTCAATGTTCGATGTTTTATGTTCGATGTTCGATGTTTTATGTTCGATGTTTTATATTCGGTATTTTAAGTGCGATGTTCGATGTTTCATGTTCAAAGTTCAATGTTTTGTGTTTGGTTGTCGATGTTCGATGTTTTATGTCGGATGTTTTATGTTCAAAGTTCGATATTTTATGTTCGATGTTCTATGTTCAATGTTCGATGTTTTATGTTCAATGTTCGATGTTTTATGTTCGATGTTCTATGTTCAATGTTCGATGTTTTATGTTCAATGTTCGATGTTTTATGTTCGATGTTCGATGTTTTATGTTCGATGTTTTATATTCGGTATTTTAAGTGCGATGTTCGATGTTTCATGTTCAAAGTTCAATGTTTTGTGTTTGGTTGTCGATGTTCGATGTTTTATGTCGGATGTTTTATGTTCAAAGTTCGATATTTTATGTTCGATGTTCTATGTTCAATGTTCGATGTTTTATGTTCAATGTTCGATGTTTTATGTTCGATGTTCGATGTTTTATGTTCGATGTTTTATAATCGGTATTTTATGCGCGATGTTCGATGTTTTATGTTCAAAGTTCGATGTTTTATGTTTGATTGTCGAGGTTCGATGTTTTATGTCGGATGTTTTATGTTCGATCTTTTATGTTGAAAGTTCGATGTTTTATGTTCGATGTTCTATGTTCAATGTTCGATGTTTTATGTTCAATGTTCTATGTTTTATGTTCGATGTTTTATGTTCGTTGTTTTGTTTTTTTAAATGTCGACGAAATACATAAGCGACGGACCTACCGCTACAGAAAATCTCTACACATATTAGGCTATATGAACATCACATAGGCCAACCACTACGTAGACGAAAACTCTGAAAGTCTTAAACATTTGCACTCAGTGTCAACGCTGTATCATACGGTCATATGTGAAACTTTCATCATGCCAGAATGGCAATTTTTTGCCGTCCAGAAATTCTTGAACCTTAATTATTTCACACATTTAGATTCAGATATTTACATTTTGAGGTTAACATTTAGAGGTTCTCATTAGTGTCATTAATATTTGATTGTTTACTGCTTAGCCAAAAAAGTAGACGCAAATGCGTCTACTGCGTCCGCGTCCGGCGCCACTGCTGTGGAGGGACCTTGAGCAAGTTCTTCACTCGCAATTGCTCAGTGCCATCGAATGATGCTTTTTCATTAGTTCATAGCGCTTATATAGATGCGTAATAATAGCAATGATGATGATGATGATGATGATGATGATGATGATGATGATGATGATGATGATGATGATGATGATGATGATGATGATGATGATGATGATGACGATGATGATGATGATGATGATGATGATGATGATGATGATGATGATGATGATGATGATAACAATAGTAATAATAATAGTAATAATAATAATAATAAATGAATAAATAAATAATAATAATAATAACGATAATAATAATAATAACAAAAATAACAGCATACCGTTTAAGACAGGTGTTGGAAATGATGTCATCTTGATGTTTTGGACCAACTGTTTGGAAAGCCAATGAAATAAAGCACTACCCAAAAACAAATGGTGAACATTCAGCAACCTTCCTTTGACCTGCAGTCCCAACCCATCGACCTCGTCGGTGTTACATCGGCTGACTAATGACTATAGTCTGTCGTCAGTGACCATCACATCCAAAGCCAGCGTTTTGACCACATGTTTTTACTCTACCATCAGTGCCGGAGGTTAGAACTTAAAATAACTGACGACTTTTCAGAGCTAAAACGATCGTTCTAATAATAATCTGATTTGGGCGATTCTTATAAGGCTCAGTTGAGCATCAGTGGCGGATCTATAGAGGGGCAATTGTCCCAGTCCCAACAACTCATGTGTAGGCCTGGATTAACCACGATTCCAGTGCGTCCACAGGCCCAGGCCTACTAAACATTTCACAAATAAGGGGCCTACCATTAGTATGCTACCTTACAACAGAAAGACAAAAAACTTATTGCAGATATGGTTATGACGACGATGACGATTCTGAATACCTAGGTTGACGTTATACTGTAATTAAGAAATTATGAAGAATATTAGGCCTAAACAAAGCAACGGTGATTTCGGCGATTAGTAAAGAGGCTTACCCTACACAATGCGTTGTATGTATTGCTGCCAGTGCTTTTCATTTTCACGAAACACGGATCTAGGAATGGCGATGTAAGAATCAAAATATTCATTCCTTAAGTTAGACCAACTTACACACAGCCCAGTACATGTGGGCCTACTTTGCGTAGCCAATAGACCAATAGGCCAATGCGTAGCTGATAATAAGTGGCCATTCGCTTCTATATAGCCTACACCCTATGTTAGCCTTAGCTTTTAGCCAGACAGCCCAAGCCCAACGTATCCTACAGGCTTCTGTAAATACTCATCAGTATTCATTGTGTTATTCAGGCAGTAATTTCCTGCTTTAAAGTCACGCTCTAAAGCAGAAAAGCTCTGGTGCATGGAGCTTTTTCCTGCCAACAGCTGGGTATACGCATCGCTAGCTACGCGATGCTTTGACTGATGATGATCAGACACATTTCTCTGTAAGTGTAAGCCTACCCTCTGATAGATCGAACACCGAGTTTTCTAGTTCAATTTTTGACCACCAAGTGTTGGCTTATAATATGCAACGGGAATTCAAAATATATATCGATTATGTATATAACGTACAAAGAGAGCCAGACAGCCAGACAGACAGAGAGAGAGACAGACAGACAGACAGAGATGGAGATAGACAGAGGAAATAGACATGGAAACAGAGAATGAGTTAATGAATAATATTAGATTAGCATACTTAAAGTCGTTACTTGATTACCAGAGGCAATTTACAATACAATACAATACAACTGTGTTTTGATATTGCCCTCCTTCCAAAGTTCAGAAGTGCACACGATCATACGACAGAACATAGATAGCGCATGGGTCGCTACGCAGCAGCTTGAGGTAGATTCGAATCTGCGACCCTCCGGTTACAATGCACAGAACATACCACTACACCACCGCATCCCCCAATTTGAAAGACAGAAACAGAGACACAGACAGAGACAGATACAAAGAAAGAGAGTTTAATTCATATCAGTCCTTCTCAAAGTCTGTATCAATGTAGGCCTACTAGACTAGAATTATAATAATTAACCTAGTAGCACATGATATCATCAGCTCTTGCATAAATTAAAACTAACCGATATTCTGCATGTAGAATTTAACCTTCAGATGATCTTTGTTGTTCTATGTAGAATTTGTATCGGACTGTGGCTGCCCTGTCTCAATTCCACCTCCACCACTTTTCCTTCTAGTCTGGTCTATCATCCTTCTTATCCCTCGGCTCATTAGATGACAAAATAAACAACAAAATAAATAATAAAACAAACAACAATGACAAAATAAATAACAAATAACAAACGAGAAAATAAACAACAAAACAAACAACAAATGACAAAATAAACAAAAAAATACAAAACAAACAAACAAGACAAAATAAACAACAACAAACTATGGGCTTACGGGATTTTAAGCCACGCCAGAGGCCCCTGCCTTATTGAGCTTACGGGATGTTAAGCCACGCCAGAGGCTCAGCAGGTCTATTACAAACAAAGTAAATACAAATAAAAAAAACAAATACAAATACAAAAAAAACTAAATACAAATACAAATGCAAAAAACTAAATATAAATACAAATGCAAAAACTAAATACAAACACAAATAAAAACAACTAAATATAAATACAAAAAAACTAAATAAAAAAAAATAAAAAAATAAATACAAATAAAAAAAATAAATATAAATACAAAAAAATAAATATAAACACAAATACAAAAAATAAATATAAATACAAATACAAAAAAATCTAAAATAATATAGGCCTAAATACAGAAAAAGCAAACACAAATAAAAAAAAACTAAATACAATACAAATACAAAAAATTAAATACAAATACAAAAAGAACAGCAGACCCCATACACAATCCCGGCAACAAAGAGCCACCGTGCAACCGTAACTTGCATCAGAATCCATCCCATCGCCCCTCAGGCAGGAAACTCTCTGCCAGAAAATCCACAGGCACCTATCGAAACACAGTAAAACAACGAAGGTTATAACTATACACGTTACGACAGATAAATAGTAACATGAAATGAAAGAAAAATACAAGACTTTTTCTAGGGCGAGCCCTGTTGGTCGGCATCGCACTGACATACATCAGAAAGTTTTATGTTCCAGTCTTAAGTCGACCAGGTCTGCGATCGTTGCGCTTATCTGCAGCGCAGATATGCAGGTGCCTCGCTTCCGTATATAAACTCAAGCCCATTGTATCTTATCATGATTCAGCTCTTCTTCTAGGAACAGAAGTACGTGCTGTTGCGTTTAGCACTGTTCAACAAACATTCCCAAAATGCGCTTAAATATCTAAATGAGTTAGTCATGCGTGCAGAGCCTTTGTCAATAAGCCAAATTAAAAGACACTAGGCCCTATTAAGTGGCTTGATACAAACAAACAAACAAACATACATACATAAATACAAGCTTTCTTGACCGACTACGTAATCATGTCCTACCTTCTAGCTGGGCCTCTACAGAGATATCAGTCAGCTGACGCAACAGATCGGCGCATCAAAACCCCGTAGGCCTATACAACAACTGGATTTCAATGAGAACGTTTCTTAGATGAAACATCATCACCGCATTCTCAGGAGCTCTAAAAGTCGGCTGTTCTGATATGTTGACCATGGGTTTTGATTAACTGGAGTCGACCATTTTCCACAGCTGTCCAAAGCACCCTTAACATCATCAATAGCTTGGGGGGATGCTTTACCAGATGATAAGGGGGCTTTCGACTGCATTCTGACTTAGCCTGAATTTCTTGAATTAGGTATCACAAGGTCTGACTGTCTTTGGACCCACCTTATCAGTGAAGTTTCTGAATGCTAAAAATAAATCTGTTGCGTCTCGACATCTGAATCCAAGTATGTACTGTGAAGTATTGATATAATTATAATATATAATGTGTTCCTGCAGAGGCTGACCGCAAAGATCTCAACAATCCGATGTGCAACCTCCACTGCTCAACCACCTGATCATCCGCCTGCCAGCTTCCGTCTTTCTGCCCTCCGTGAGATTACAAGCGCTGAATTGCGCTGATCACTCGCTCTTCTTCTGCGGGTGAGTTCTTGGTTCCTCGTTCTACCACCGCACCTAGGCAGCGCGTGCTTTCTCTGTGGTTGGCCCCTCCATCTGGAATCAACTCCCATTGCAGATACGCCTGTTGCCTAAGATTAGTTCGCTTATGTTTTATAAGTTACTTGAGTCCAGTTTATATTGCTGTGGTTGGGCTGGGAGCGCTTCTGAGTAGCTAAGTTGAGGGGGCGCTATATTAAATTTTCAAAATGAATGAATGAATTATAATTGCAAATTTATATAGCATCGTTTCATAGGGCCTATATTATTATAATAATTATTATTAATTAGTAACTTCTATCGTGCCGGTATCTAATGCAAAAGGCATCAATCGATGGACATATGAAGCCCAAATGGGAATGCATGTATTGTCATATTCTCACTCCATCTTCAACACATCACATTGCTGTAGCGGTGGAATGTATACTCTCAAAACAACTCTAGCAGCTTTTTAAAGCATTTAGTAGTTCATAATGCATAAACACTTAATTAAATATAAGGAAAAGACACATATTTTGAAAATAAATTCATGCCACAAAATCAGAAAGGAAAAGGAATTCATATAATAACTAAGAAAACGCTCCATGATATATTCAGGAAAGAATCAACTCAGATTATATCACAGGAAAAGATATCAAACAATAAGCAACAAAATGTCAGCCACCTACCTGGTGGAGGTGGTGCACTCCTCTTTGTTCTTCCTGTCTTTTGTAGAAGACAAGATCAAATGCACAGTTTAGCCAGAATTCACCAAAACGCATTTTCCTCCTTCTCTTACCCCTCCAATGCCCATTCATATTCAACACTGCTGAATCAGATTTATTGAGAGACCCAGCAACAAGAAAACTGGGTTTCTTAGATTCCTCTAAGGGTGAAGGCGACATTTCTTCGGATCCGCCTGACTGTGAACTTGATGGAGAATGTCCAATTCCATCAGTCAGCTCGATTGCTACATCTCCCGAATCCATCACATTGTGAAGGTGAATAACACCAGGCACGTGGGGTGCTTGTCTAACCGCGTCTTTGACACCACTCCTTGTTGTCAGTGGATGTGACACACCAGGAACACGTGTTGGTGGTCGAACCAGTCGAACCAGTTCCACTGTTCCATCGTCAATGGCAGAAGAACTCCAGGAGGTTGTGGAGCAGGGCGTTTCTTTGAGGCAGGTGGAATTTGCAACTGCAACTGGGAGGCAGTTGCCATGGCGTGCATCTGTCATGAAAGTGATGCGTCTGTGTGCTCAAAGTTGTCTGTGAATTCCTGTGCAACCATGATATACCCCCAAGCCGCCGCCGTTAGCCGCCGAGCCGAAAAAATATCTGCAAGCCGAAAAACCGCCGGAAATTTTGTGGCTTAGCCGAAAAACCGCCGAGAGTTATTTCTCGGCTAGCCGCCGGAAAAAAGTTCGGCTAGAACATGCACACGGTTGTGATTGTAAAGTTTCCACGCTGGCTTGCTAGTTAGAACTTAGTGCGCAATGAGCGGCGAGTGACATGGCTGTCTAATCGTCTATAATTTGTACCAGGCTGTCCAATGTTGCGTATATTATTATATCTATGGTTGCATATATTCTAGTTTCGGTTTTATATTCAATGTTAAATATTCTATGGTGCATCGGTGTGTCGTGGTCATAGATATATATCTATGGTTGTTGTGTATATTATTATTGATGATAAAATTAAGCGAAAACTTAAAGTGCGTTGGATTATTGCTAACTGCGTATTGTTTACAATAAACTTTCTTGCGATGGAACACCGTCAATTAAAGTTGAGGCGGCAGTAGACCAAAGAAGTGTGTAAATAAATTCGTTAGTTTGTCGCCGACTCGCCGTTGTCGCGGTATGAGAAAGCTATACTGGCTGATCTGAACATTAAACTGAAAGTTTCGAGCAGTCGCGGCAATAGTAATTATCTCTCATGCAGGTAAGTGCAGAGGGCACACTCTTACCACTCTGTTTCAAAAGCGGCTGCAGTCTGTTACCAGAATTTTCACATTTTTTTCTGTGTATCTTTCTTTTTTCTCCCGCTATGGCGGCTGGGCCTACACTTATTAATGTATGTCTGATAGCCCTATTTGTGGTCCTAACATGCAATCAGTATTACATATTCGTAAATCGTAATTGAATGTGAACTCGCTGCAACGTATGTGAACTGAAAACATGAAATGTCTGTTTGTTTCTTAACATAATTATTTGAATCGCCAACCCCCTGGACAATTTATTGCTCAAATTATTTTCAGACTGAGTGAATATTTAAAAGTCGATTTAAAAGTAATGTATAACGTATTACTGTGTTAACGAGTGATGTAGCTGTGTGAGGGAGTGAGGGACTGATGTAGCCTATATGTGACCATGACTGAATTGCTAATTGAGTGCTGAACATTGTTTTGTTTTTCAATAGAATGTTGACAGTTACTGTTTTCTGTTACAGATGATGACATACTCCACTTCTGGCATACGAATGAGTCTTTATACCCAACACCGAGTCAAAATAAACTGGTTACTGAGTCTGTCTGAGCCTGAAGTCAGTGAGAATACTAATGACGAACTAACGAGTGGTGACTTTGTAGATTAGCCCACAAGTTTGCACTTACTGAAACTACTGTTTC
Organism: Allolobophora icterica; assembly: GCA_963556255.1. Taxonomy (NCBI): domain Eukaryota; kingdom Metazoa; phylum Annelida; class Clitellata; order Crassiclitellata; family Lumbricidae; genus Allolobophora; species Allolobophora icterica. The sequence continues at coordinate 32,379,151 of OY744607.1, read as the reverse complement.
GTATGACTTTCTGTGTGCCACTGCCAATCATCATTTTTCATCATCATTTTTCATGGCAACGTTTTACAGTTGTTTTAATGTCTAATAATTGGCTTATTGGAACTCTATAGTCGATACACTTTTTTGAACGAACTACTTTTCAAGCCGTAATTTTTTTTGACGTATGAATTTCTAGCCGAAAAAGGTAGTTCACGCACTTTTACGGCTAGCCGAAAAACCAGCCGTAAATTTGCTCAAGCCAGCCGTTACCCAGAAAAAATACGGCTTAGGGGTATGAACCATGACTCTGAATTCATTGGTTTTTGTTTTGATATCGTAGCTGTACCACCCTAAACATTTAACAAAAACACAGGATTTAAATTTCAGCGTTAGTTGCTATCTTTTAGAAAGATGTTTAGAGACACAGATAAAACTACTGCCAACCAACAACTAATCAAGTACTAGTCTGAATCGTACCTTCTTCCTATAGGTTTCAGTCTGCCTATGCAGGCGGTCACTCCACCAAGACTATGCTTCTTGATCCATCTTGATGCCGTCGATATTTGTCAACTAGAATTTCTGTTGCTTGATATGCCAGCCACATTCGATACAGTTAACATTACTAGGTGGATGAAACACTACTTTGATTTTTCAGTGAACCATCACAAAGCGCTGAGGTAAAACAGTGGGCTGCTGCTTATCGAGTACATTTAGGTTAAGAATGGATGGCACCTGACCACACTTAATCCATCATCCATCACCATCCGAGTTTTCAGTTTCCACAGTTTACTAATGCAACACCCTGCTTGTGGTTCAGCCAACTTGAAAGCTAGAGACAATACAATTGCCACTCGGTGCTAAACCCTGCTGCCCATCTTATCAAAGCCCAGACGCCATCTGCTCATGTCACTAATCTGCTGCACAACAACCTGCACTGTTTGGGTGTTTCTCTGCAGATCGCCAACAAACTGCCTAATCACTTACAAAGCACTACATGACCTTTTCCTGGACTACTTTTCCGACATCTGCATTCTAGTAAAAGGCAACCAAAACAGATGTCCATTGAACTTTAAATACAAAATACATCAGCTTGCTAAAATTTTATTTCTGCTAGGTAAAGAAAAGTAATCAAAGCTTTCTATACTTAGGCTCCCAGTATTCTGCTGATTGAAAGACTGAATTGTGGATCCTTAAATACAGTCACAGGGTATAAAATGCTTACGAGTGAAAATTGTCCACTTTTGTTCAGCTTGAGAAACTACAGGAATCCCTTCTTTGTCTCAAAACTTGGCGAAAGGTTATGGTTAAGTAAGGTAAGGTTAGGGTAGGTAAGGTTAGGGTTAGGTAACCCTTAAATTAAAGAACTTACACATTTTGGCAGGGGCATAACTTTGGTCTAAAAAGGTGGGAGTACCAATTTCTTACACACACAAAGCAAGGCGGAGACTGCGATCTCTCGGAAGGCTCAATAATAACATATTGATTCACATTGTTTAAAAAGTGAAGGTATAGTACCCCTAGTTCAAAAAGTGAGGGGTACGGGTACCCCTCGTACCCCCACAAATGACGCCTATGAATTTAGGAGAAAAGGCGATTAGTAATCGAACGATCGAAGAGAAATTGTCGCTTAGAAGAGAAAAATCATCGAAAATGTCAATTGGAAAAATAAATTTCGAAGATCGACCCAAAGAAAGTGTCATGTTTAGGACAAAATCGACAAATAGATCGAAACGACAAACATACAAAAAGATCGACACGAAATTCTTGTTTCTAGAGGAAAATGATCGAAAATCGGTGCCAAAAATAGTAGAAATTTTGATGAAAAGTTGGACTTACGTAAGAACTGTAGCTATTGTAGCTATAAATCTTCTCTTCCGCGACGCTATTACCAGGGTTAGGGTTGATTTTAATTTCTTCTCATCGACAATGTTCGATAATTGTCTTTTCAAGACGTGCCTCTCTTGCAAATCGGCTTTACAAATGAATCGAACCTCGATTCGTTTCCAAGGCACAAAACAATTGGTCAAAATGACGTCACCGTAGCAAAAATAGCATGATGGCGTTTTATTAAATTTACGTCATCAGTATTATCGGTTATACGCTAAGTAAGTATCCCTTACATTATGGAATTTTTTGGCCATGGCACAGGAAAGTCTCGAGTTCAACGAGTAATATAATCATGATGTCTGTGGTTCCACGTCTCAGCTCCAATTGTAATTGTAGCCTGATAAATTGTAATTGAAATTTATATAGCGAGCGCAAAACAAACCAGAGTTGCTCTCTGTGCTAGCTTATGTGATGTCGAATGTTATAAAAACTAGACTATTACATCAGTTATCCAAGTAGTCTATAGCTAATAAATTACCGATGGGGCAAATGCAGTGCTTAATCTAGACACCTTTAGGGGGTAAATTTCCACTCTCCAGGATTTGTGTTTCCCCCAGAGGCCAGCAATATTTTAATCTGACACCTTTTGGGAGGAAATTCCCCCAGGATTGATGTTTCGCCCCCCCCCCTAGAGGGTTGCAATATTAGAAAATGATAGAATAATATAGGCCTATATTAAATTTTTCGGAGACGAATTCCTAAAAGTCATAAATTTTTGGGGGAAGAATTAAAAAAAGGTCATCAAGGTTTTTTACGATGAAATTTCCCCCAAAAGGTAGCCCTTGTTGGTCCCCCACAAACCTTGTTCCCCCAGAAGAGGGGGACTAGATTAAACACTGGGCAAATGTCCCAGAGTGGCTTGATCCGTACGCGTACATACAATGTACAATGTCATACATAGGGCCTACATGCACAAGGGCGTTACTTTAGTCTAAAAAGTGGGAGGTACCAATACTTTGGTCTAAAAGTGGGGGGGGTACCAATTTCTTCTCCACTTTCGCTTTTCGCATGGTGACCATTTTGAACATATTCCCCGCCAGTATTCTTATTAATTTTGGCTCTCGGTTTACCTGTGTATTTTCATACTTTTGGCGGAGATTGCACAATAATGAAATATCAATTGGCATTGTTTAAAAAGTGGGGGTACAGTACCCCCCAGTCCAAAAAGTGAGGGGTACGGGTACCCCTCGTACCCGCCACAAATTACGCCTATGTACATGCATACATACATACATACATACATACATACATACATACATACATACATGCATGCATGCATGCATACATACATACATACATACATACATACATACATGCATACATACATACATGCATGCATACATACATACATACATACATACATACATACATACATACATACATACATACTGATTACCACTCTCGCAACATATTGTCTACCGTGTTGCCTCCATTGTCTGGCAATGTCAGCTTTGCCGTGCTCCCTCCTATCTGCGCGAGCTATGTTCTCGTGCCTCTGTTCCACCTGGTCACCCTTCTTTCGCTCTGCCACCCGTGGTGATCTCTCTGTTCCTTTCGCACGCACCGCTACTATGCAGCAGCGTGCTTTCTCCGTCGTTGGACCCACAGTTTGGAATAATTATTGGCTTCCTCTTGAGCTGTGGTCTCTTCCTCGAGACTTGTCCACCGCTTTCTTCTCTGCTCAAAAGGCTGTTCTCTTTCGCCGGAGTTGGGCTGGGAGAGTCTCTGAATAGTTTCCTTGAAGGGGCGCTATATAAATGCTTAGTTGATTGATTGATTGATTGATTGATTGATTGATTGATTGATTGATTGATACATCATACATGATACATAACATACATGCATAATTATGTAGACTACATAGGCCCTACACAATACCACATGCATGATATTCGCTTTTCGTTATTCTGATAAAGCTAAACATACATGAAATATGATGCGTATTATCGATTACTGCAACCAAAGATATATATAGGCTACATGTGACGGGTCTCCACTTTTACGTGGCGGATCTCATAAGCTTAGTTCAAGAGGCGGATCTTAAACCCAAAGGTGTCGGATCTCAGATTCGGCTGAATTTAAACACTGCCCACGTGTCATTGGCGCCCACATGGGCGTCCGGAGCATTATTTCCCTGGATCATGGGCGGCGATCATGGGGGGGGGCGAGGGGGACAAGTCCCCCACCTTTAAGAGTGGGGGACACGCCATACATTTGAGGTAAAAACTCTATTTCTGAGCAGAAGTGTCCCCCCCGAAAATGCTGAGAAAGCAAGAAGAAATTCGTAAAAAAGTAGGCCTAATGAAATTTGTTGTGGATGAAATTTGTCGGGGATCAATTTGTAAAAAAAATTTTGTAGACGAAGGTAATCACACATTATCGGGTGGGAGACCAGGGAAAAAGTTGCAATCTATGCGAGAGCAGATGAAGGCATGGACAGTGGAGGCGAAGACTGGAGACAGCACCAATCATGGGCGTCCGAACATGGGATTCTGATGGGAACATGGCGTGGGGCATTTGCCCCCTGGATTTTTCGCATATTTTACATAAATTAAATCTTCTTATTATTACTATGATTGTTACAACAGTCCCAACACAATTTTTAATGCGAAAAGACACTTAATTATTTAAATAAAGTCCTTGACCATTATTTATTTTTAAAGTTGTCACGTGTTCTACGTTAATGAATAACTATGCAAAACCGTCATTTTTAAGCCTCTCCCCATAAAAATTCTTGCACCTCTGCATAAATTCCTGCGGACGCCCATGGTACCAATACATCCATAGGTTTAATTTTACTGACCGTTTAAATTTGTGAGTGCAATGCTGTTAAGACGCAGTGGCGGCGCCAGGCAACTTTAGTAGTCATGGCAAAACCAGGGCAGTCATACAAGTTACCAGCGTAGCGGACGATTTATGCCCCGAGCAAATCATGGGCAGGGCAAAAATTCTGGCAGGGCAACGACCAGGGCATAGGCTTTTTACCAGGGCATATGCCCTGGCTCGCCCCGGTGTATCGCCGCCTCTGTTAAGACGGCACTGCTCTTTCAAACTGCTTATCCACTATTAGTCGGGTCAATATACCATCGGACCCCAAAAAAACTGCAAGAAAACGTTTTATGGTGATTTTCGGGTGCATTTGGTCTGGATATGAACATACTAAAAGTTTACCGAAATCGGACTACCGGAAAGGGTCTAATTATGGCGCCAAAAAAAGATGGCCGCCAATGGGGAATGAATGACTCAAATGTACACAACTTGCTGAAATTTACAGAAGCAAATCATGTAACAATTTGCTAAAAGGTGTTTCTAGACTAATTTGACCCTGCTGAAACCGTAAATCGCAGTTAGCAAGCTGGATTTTTAACGGTTGCATTGGAAAACAAGATGGCGGCCAAAATGGTGGCCAAATATCTTCGAATGGCTGTAAGTAAGGTCATGTATGTGATGGAAACATGATTTTAGAGTCTAAATTAACATTTTCGGGGCCAAGAAATGCGATGAAACTAAAGACACATATGTAGCACTGCCAAAAAACAAAATGGCGAACAAAATGGCGGCCAAATATCTTCAAATGGCTGTAAGTAAGGTCATGTATGTGATGGAAACATGATTTTAGAATCTACATTAACATTTTCGGGGTCAAGGAATGCGATGGAACTAAAGATACATATGTAGCACTGCCAAAAAACAAAATGGCGGACAAAATGGCGACCAAATGTCTTCAAATGGCTGTAAGTAAATCACATATGTAAAGTCGTGAGTATGATGGAAACATGATTTTAGAGTCTAAATTAACAGTTTCTGGGTCAAGAAATGCGATGGAACTAAAGATACATATGTAGCACTGCCAAAAAACAAGATGGCGACCAAATGTCTTCAAATGGCTATAAGTAAGGTTATGTATGTAAAGTTGTGAATATGATGGAAGCATGATTTTAGAGTCTAAATTAACAGTTTCTGGGTCAAGAAATGCGATGGAACTAAAGACACATCTATAGCACTCCAAAAAATGGCAGAATAACTATCCAGAGGCGCTCTTAACACAGAAGCCCCGGGGAAACAGAAATGTCTTTAGGGAACGCGAGACCTATGAGGGCCTGGCTGAACAACATGAAAGCAACCCAAAACGTCTTTGGTCCTCAATATCCAACCTCCTGGGACAGAGTTCGTACTCAGTGGGTCCTCCTGCCTTTTCTGCTGAGGATTTTCTCTAGATGGCGACATGGAAGATTGCTGATCTTCAAGCGAAGACTCTTGATTCCCCTCCTCCGCAATTCTCCCACACAGACGACATCTTCGAAGGATTCCTCCAATCCTTGAAACGGAACTTCGTATAATAATTAGATTATCAAATAAAAATCAAGCGAACTGGACCCTCTTCCCCCATTTTCGTGAACATTTTAGACGATTTACCTCCATTTCCGGTTTATATATTTAACAGGTCGCTTTCTCAGGGTTATAATCTACCTGCTTCCCAAAAACGGGCTATTGTTTTCCCGACCTTGAAAAAGCAAAACCTTGACCAAAATGCCTGTCAAAATTACTGGCCCATCTCCCATCTTTCTTTCCTCTCAAAGACTCTTTAAAGACTAGTTTCACTCCAGCTACTTCCCTACTTTGAGCATGCTGAGCTTTTTCCGGCCGCCCAATCTGGCTTCAGGGGCCACCATTCCACCGAAACTGCTCTCTTATTCCTTCTGTCTGATATTTTTATAGCTATTTATCACTCTCATGTCCCTCTCCTGGCGCTTTTGATGTATCATCTGCATCTGACATGGTTGACCATGAGATCTTGCTTCAGCGACTGCAACTGTCCTGCGGCCTCTCTGGTGTTCCTCTTCTTTGATTTAAATCATACCCCTCTGACCGCTCACAGCTGGTTGTCCTTGGTGAAACCAGGACTCAGTGGATACAGGTCGAATTTGGTGTTCCCAGGGCTCGGTGCTCGGTTCCATACTATACATCCTCTTCACTGCTGATATTCCATCTCTATTTACTAAACATGAGGCAAATGGCCATCTTTATGCAGATGATGCTCAGGCTTTTGTACATGGTCTGTCAACTGATCAACTCTCCCTTCTTCGCTCCATTGACCATCTTGTTTCTGACTTTCACTACTGAATGTCGACTAACCGTCTCTGCCTCAACACGTCTATGACTCAATTGATCTGGTTTGGGACTAAGCAGCAGCTTGCTAAATTTGACTTTCCATTGCTGACTGAGAAATTTCCTGCTTACACCTACTTTTCCATCGTCCGAGACTTGGGAGTCACATTTGACTCCTCCCTGACATTCACAGATCATATCTCCAAGATGACTCGCTCCTGCTTCTTTCAACTGAGGCGTCTCAGGGCCATCAGACGCTCGGTCTCACCTTTGTCTTAACCATTTGCCTGCTCACGCTTGGACTACTGCAACTCGTTCCTCATGGGTCATCCTAAGCAGCGTCTTTCTCCCTTCAATCTGTTCTAATTGCTTCCGCTAGGCGCATCGCTCGACTCCCCAACTTTGCCCATATCTCTACTTACATGCTTAATGTCCTGCACTGGCTCCCTATTGCCGCGCGCATCCGCAATAAAATCCTCCTCCTTGTCTCCAAAAATCTCAGAAGGGTACTGCCCCGAAATATCTCTCGAACTGTTTGCGAAAGCCACTATCTGCATCTCCTTCTCGCTCACGGCGCTCTTTGATTGGCTTGATCTTTCTCATGTCAGGGCTAAAACTGTCTTGGCCCAGCACCGGGAGATTCCTGTAGTGGGTCCAACGATCTGAAATGACCTTCGCTCTCTGCTGAGGGCTAAGCTAATGACTCGGTTTCTCATCGGTCTCGCGTTCTCTAAAGGCATTTCTGTTTCCCCGAAGCTTCTGTGCTGAGAGCGCCTCTGGATAGTTATTCTGCCATTTTTTGGAGTGCTATAGATGTGTCTTTAGTTCCATCGCATTTCTTGACCCAGAAACTGTTAATTTAGACTCTAAAATCATGCTTCCTCTGAATAGTTAGTTTTTCTGCGAGATGCGCTTAATAAATTTCTAGAGACAATACAATAAAAGACTTCCTTTGTATTCTTTGACCAAGAAACAGTACTCCAGACTGACCGCCATTTTGTCTGTCATTTTGCTTTTTTGGCAGTGCTACATATGTATCTTTAGTTTCATCGCATTCCTTGACCCCGATAATGTTAATGTAGACTCTAACATCACGCTTATATACATGACTTTACTTATAGCCATTTGAAGACATTTGGTCGCCATTTTGTCCGCCATTTTGTTTTTTGGCAGTGCTACATATGTATCTTTAGTTCCATCGCTTTCCTTGACCCCGATAATGTTAATTTAGATTCTAAAATCATGTTTCCATCACATACATGACCTTACTTACAGCCATTTGAAGATATTTGGTCGCCATTTTGTCCGCCATTTTGTTTTTTGGCATATGCTACATATGTATCTTTAGTTCCATCGCATTCCTTGACCCCGAAAATGTTAATTTAGATTCTAAAATCATGTTTCCATCACATACATGACCTTACTTACAGCCATTTGAAGATATTTGGCCGCCATTTTGTTCGCCATTTTGTTTTTTTGGCAGTGCTACATATGTGTCTTTAGTTTCATCGCATTTCTTGGCCCCGAAAATGTTAATTTAGACTCTAAAATCATGTTTCCATCACATACATGACCTTACTTACAGCCATTCGAAGATATTTGGCCACCATTTTGGTCGCCATCTTGTTTTTAAATGCAACCGCTAAAAATCCAGCTTGCTAACTGCGATTTACGGTTTCAGCAGGGTCAAATTAGTCTAGAAACACCTGTTAGCAAATTGTTATATGATTTGCTTCTGTAAATTTCAGCAAGTTGTGTACATTTGAGTCATTCATTCCACCATTGGCGGCCATCTTTTTTTGGCGCCATAATTAGACCCTTTCCGGTAGTCCGATTTCGGTAAACTTTTAGTATGTTCATATCCAGACCAAATGCACCCGAAAATCACCATAAAACGTTTTCTTGCAGTTTTTTTGGGGTTCACCACATTTATTTCGTAGATTGACCCTACTATATAGAGGCTGCCTCTACGCCTATGTCTTACGGACTGATCTTCTGGATATTGACCTGATTACAGCTTGGTTTTGGTGTGCCATCGGTTGATACTAGGGCTTTATCGAATATTCGCTTCGTATTCGCTTCGAGGCCGAATAGTTGGCCGAATTCGGTATTCGGCCGAATAGTAGCGGTCGGACCGAATACGAATAGTGGTCACGTGACATCTGTTTCTGCATAAAGTAGTCTCATTCTTCGTGTACAGTCACTGTTTACTTTTAGTTTATGTATTAAATTTACTGAACTGAAACTTTTGCTTACATTTGAAATTTTGAATGTTGTCGGTAGACCTATTTTGTACACTATTCGTATTCGTATTCGGCCGAATAGTTGGTCCAATTATTCGTATTCGGCCGAATAGTGATAATCACCTAGGTCTATTCGGTACAGCCCTAGTTGATACCTTGTGCATTAGACACCGGCGCAATAGAAATTACTAATCAACTTACATAATAACCGTTGTACGTCTGTCTGTCTGTCTGTCTGTCTGTCTGTCCCGTAAACAAACACTATTGTGACGTCACTATACTGCCGCCTTGGCGACGGTTGTCTTGACGGTTGTCTTGACGACGGCTATAGGCCTATAATATGACGTTATTGTTATCACTGCAATAATAATTGTTTTTTATATACCGTGATTTTTCACGGGTTAGGACAGCTAGTTAATAATAACATAGGCTTAAGCTAAGCGTCACGTTAATTAGAATAGAATAGAACAGTGGCGTAGCTATCATATGTGCAGGGGGTGCAAGGCACCCGGGCCCACGACCTCCAGGTGCCCACAACACTGGTAAGAACGCAAGGCTACAGGCCTTACAGAGCCAAACAGGGGCCCATGCGGGACCTCATGCACCCGGGCCCATGAAAAGCTAGCAACGCCACTGGAATAGAATAGTCTTTATTGCAACATTGCAAACCGCATTTTGGTGTACAGCAACGTAAACGTGTTAATACAGATAATATAGGCCTACTAATAATATGTTAATGTTAGCTCCTAATATTTGTCTCAGTTATCCCCAATTTATATTGTTTAATAATTCTTTTCAATATACGTTTGAAACTTTTCCCCAAAAAGCGATTCGAGTTGGTTCCAAGGTAGAAAAGTAAAAATATGAAAAACCATGTCGCCGACCAACCGGGATTCGAACTCAGTAGCTGCAGGTCTGCAGTCTTGAGCCCGAACGAGGCTGGTTAGCGAAACGGCTTATCCACTGCGCCATGGGCGCGCAGACGTTAGCTATTGTTTAAAAGCGCATTTATTCAAAGAAGTTGTTGAACGCCTTCGTCATGGTGACGTTATAATAATATGAAACTGGAATCTGGTACGCGGGACTGCATAGTATGCAAGATTTCAAAGAAAAAATTCAATCGTCTGCATTTTTAATTATTTAGCCTAATTGTTAAATTTTGATTTTCAGGAATGTAGGCCTACCAAGCGCTGTAATTGCCAAGCCTAAATATACCATCCCTCCAACTAATTAATTATAGTGCCCCCAACTTAACCAATAACGACCAAATTTTTGATCTCGCATATAGCCTAATATTTATTACAAAAAGCCTGAAATAGGCACGTGTTCAAATGACAATTTCCAAATAAGCCCCCAATCTATTAATATACAACTGCCTCCTCTTGCCTCAAGTTGGCTACGCCTACACATGTATACACACAAACACACTTTAAAACTTTCGATAAAACTCGTGTACACCAAAGTATGGTTCTATAAAGGATAAACTTACTTACTTACTTACTTACTTTTTTAACAATGCCAATCAATATTTATTATTGTGCCTTCCCAGAGATCGCAGTCTCCGCGTTGCTTCGTGTGTGTAAGAAATTGGTACCACACGTTTTAGACCAAAGTTACAGAGGCGCGTTTACAGAAAACGGGGCCTTAGGCGCAAGCATTTGCTGGGGCCCTTCGGAACTTGTAGACCCAAGTACCTTCGTGATCTCTTCACCACTCAGACAACCCGCTCCACCCGATCATCGTCCTATCTCAGTCTTTCTCGACCCCCATGCTGCAGTCGCTATACTCACCTCAAGTTCTCCAACAGAGCCATTTCCATCACAGCACCACGCCTCTGGAATGATCTCCCCCTGAATTTCGCAGTTTCTCAGTGCCTCCATCATCATTGCAACCTGCCCTTCATCCTCATCCTCATGTTCCTCTATCTATCACCCCCCCGGGCTTTCCACTCAAAACTGAAGTCTCACCTTTTAAAATAGGCCTACTCCTATCCTGACTCATTTGATCCTCCGCCTTCCAATTATTCTCGCCGTAAACGACACCCGCCTTGACAGCTGCTCTGCCTCTCCTGATCTGATAGGCTACCCTGGAAATCGGACTTGGACCTCTTTTGGACTACACTCTGGAAACCCCCTTAGATTTGGTTTGGCCTCCTGGAAATCGGACTTGGACCTCTTTTGGACCACTCTCTGGAAACCCTCTGATCTGGTACCCTGGAAATCGGACTTGGACCTCTTTTGGACTACTCTCTGGAAACCCCCTTTGATTTGGTTTGGCCTCCTGGAAATCGGACTTGGACCTCTTTTGGACTACTCTCTGGAAACCCCCTCTGATCTGACGTAGCGCTCGTGAATATATGCTGGTGTCCTGCGCTTGGCCTTCGAGTGGCGCTTTAGAAGTTTGGAGATTACGATTACTGCGAATATGAGACTCTAGTGACGTTTAGCCATGGGCGGCGATCATGGGGAACCCCTATACCTATTCTTAGATGGGGGGGAGGGGGACAAGGCCCCTCCACCTTTAACAGTGGGAGGGACACGCCATGCATCGGACCTCCACATTTTAAAGAAACACCAAAAAGGTCCTAAAAGTTATTGGCGCGCGAGCGAAAAACATTTTTTGACCAGATCAGTTCACGACGATAAATATTTTTGCCTCTTTTTTGACCAGATCAGTTCAAAACCCTTTTTTGACCAGATCAGTTCAAAAATGTCCCCCTCACCTGTCAAACAAGATCGCCGCCACTGCCCTGGATTTTGCAAATATTTTACAAAAATGAAATTTGTTGCTGCTGATTTATACGCGTCTCCCGCATGGTGTGGCCCAAAGTACATAGAAGGTGTGGCCTTGCCAGTGCGTGCGACAGAGTAGGCCTGCGTATAGAACGGCTGATAGGGACGAGGCGAGGATAGCCTTACACCCGAATGCCCCCTCGGCTGACTCCTTCGCGCACAAGGCAGACGACATGCTTATGAACGCTAGGCTATGTAGTTACAGCCAGTGGCGGCGATCTTGTCTGAGAGGTGGGGGGTACAAAGTCGGCCACGATCTCGTCGACGACCGGTTTTGGAAAATCTTGTCCCCAACAAAATTTTTCCAAAACTTCATCTCCGACAAATTTCGCTTTCATCTCTGAAAAAGTTGATGACCTTTTTTTTAGTCCTTCACCTCTTTTTACAACTTTTTCTTACACTAGGCCCCTATCCTCTTTTTCCCCCCACTTCTTCATCACTTTTTACTTTTTTTTCTCCCACTTTCATTTTCATCTAAAAAAAGTTGATGACTTTTTTTTAGTCATTCGCCAACTTTTTCCCGTCTCCCGGCAATAACCCTTTTTCTCATAATTTCTTCGTCAAAATTTTTTAAAACTTTTTTCACGAATTCCTTCTTCTTTCTCATAATTTTGGGGGGACACTTCTGCTCAAAAATTTTTTATACCTCGTCTGGTCAAAAACGCTGCCAAAACCCTCACGCGCAATTACATTTCTCAGCCTTTTTTGGTGTTTCTTCAAAATGTGGGGGGGACAAATGCATGGAGTGTCCCCCACTCTTAAAGGTGGGGGGACATGTCCCCCCTGTCCCTCCCTAGATCGCCGCCCATGGTTACAGCGCAATGAGGAGCACGTTCTTCGGGGACTCTCTCGTTCCCAATGGTTTCCTTCATACAATCTGCGACCTAGGCAGCATAGTTTCGTCCTACCCAATAAAGACCACAAGAACTATATACGCTACCTCGCATGCTATAAAAATAGATATTACAGCCAAGAAATAACAGACAATCAATGGTCACATGTAAAACATTCACTTCCATTCTATCTTGTATTATCACTGGCGGCGAACTTGTTTGATCTGGTCAAAAAAGAGCTCAAATAAATATTTGTTGACCTTTTTTGGTGTTTCTTCAAAATGTGGGGAGGGGGCATATGTATGGTGTATCCCCCCACTGTTAAAAGGTGAGGAGTCTTGTCCCCTCGACCCCCGGGATGGCCGCCCATGTGTATCATAGTCCCCGGCGCCATCCGCCGCTAAGCCCTCAAGTCGAAACCAGTCGCTAAGCTATCGACTGCTAGCGACTTCGTTCACTCAATATTTTGCTTGTTGTTTTAATCGCAGTTTACATCAGCAGCAGGACATGAGCATTGAGCAACACTTACAATACAATATTCATACAATAAAATTTTCGTTTGTTGAGGAAAACAAGCTGACATGCTGCATATTGGTACATTATAAGAGGAAGTGTTTGCTCTATTAGTAAGAGTTCTTATAGAGAATAGACCTACGGTGGATATAGTTGTTGTTGTCTTTTTTGGTAAATTGAATTTATGCATTCCATTACGAAGATGATGTTGATGACTACTAACTTAGAGGGGGAATAAGCAGGGTGAGAACTGTCGGGGGTTCAACCCCTCTAGTCTTTCTTAGGACACCCCCATAGTTAAGTCTTTCTTGCATACCCCAGGGGGGTCGTTTCCAACCTCCTCAGTTGTGCTGGTGTGATTTAGCATTATTTCACTCTGAATCTCTGACAAAGTAAAGAAATTCCATGTTGTATCATGCATGCATTTTTGAATTTTCTTAACAAAGGAATTGATTTTGATTAGAATTTGCCTTGCAAAACTGCTAGCGTTGAAATCTGCAGCTTTCAAATTTCATTGACATCAGTTTGCAAAATACGAATAAAATACGCTATTCAAGTACATATGGATCAAAATCTGCCCCCACCCCCGTATTTTTTCTACAATTCTCACACAGTGAATAAGTGCCAGAGTACACAACTCTCGTTCTCTGCTACTGCCTGAAAGAGGCACGCATCAACAGTTTCGGCCAACTTTTTGGCCGTAGGATCGGGTACTGCTATAAATTCTCGCTTCATTCGATTTATCAAGCGCTCAATTTCACGAATCTACATTAACCTTAATTCTCACAGTCATCGGTCTGCGTTCTGGCAGCACACCCACATGGAGCAGAGCCCATATTACCATGTTTGACCCGAATAGAGTCCAAAGTTCCATCTAATGCCTATAGAAATGATGGCACGGTCAGTAGCCTACAATATGCAGTAAAATGCATTATATTGTTAGTTAATCAGGTATGTCCAATAGACATAGGCCTACCTGATTAACTCAGAAGTCGATAGCAAGTTGCTAAGTCAGTCGTTAAGTCTAAGCGACTTCAGTCGATAAACATGCGACTTAGTCAACTGAGTCGCTAAGTCAGTCGCGAACTCATCAAGTCAGTAGCTAACTCCTTAGCAACTGACTCTGGGTACTCTCTTGTAACACTAAACGTTCTGCCTGCACGATTGGTTGAATAAACGAATATAAATACAGTGTTACGGTGGATATTGGGCAAAGCACCTTCTCACTTTCATACCTCCAACTTCCAGTTCCCTATGTAAAACTTCTGCCGTCACTCAAGCAACACCACATGCGACGTTCAACTGTAAATAGATCATTAGAAGATTCTCATACACAAAAATATTTCGTTATTTTCAAACAATAAAAATCTCTGTACTGTCTGGTCATCACGAATCGACCAAAGGCAATCGATTGTCAACGAGGTCTGACAATTGTAAAAAAGTATTTCTCACTCCGTCTCTCACACCTCTTGTCTGTCTGTTTGTCTGTCTCGTTCTGCCTTTCTTGATCTCTCTCAGTTTCTTTTCATGATTTTATTAACCTCCGTCATATGGTGTAGGCCCCTGTTTCTCTTTTTTGAGACTCAGGGGCCTCCATCATAGTCATCGGCTCTGTTTCAATATGTCTGAGTAAAAGAACTGAAATCTCGCAACAAATTTCTGCCTTGCGATGATTAGAACCCCAGACTTTACACAATCAGCAGTCCAGCACACGAATCACTAGGCCTGCTATTGCTGCTGGAGGCAGATTGTATCTTTGTTACATGTATATTGAATTATCTATGTACACAATGTCTTTCCATATACAAGACCTTAAACTTAAAATCGTTGGATTTTTACAGAGCACGCTACAGAATGAACCAACGCAGCAAAGATAATTATCAACTCGTGTATACACCTTATCAACCCAACCAGGAAGTAAAACAGCAATTTCATCAACTTTCCGAAGCATGCGCAAAGACGCCTATAGATAGGTCGTGCAGTCATTGGTGGCCTTTTGTTTGACTTTATTAGGCCTATACATGACGTTTTTGTGAGACATAAGCCTATTTATGTAGAAGCCTATACAGCCTAGAGCTACACAATAATGTTCGATCAGGTGCAAGTCTGTATACATAGATTGGTGGTAGGGTTGCCAATGAGATTAAAGGCTTTACAGCATTTGTGCATTTAATTTATAATCATCCAACTTAAAGAGGCCTACTTTCAACAGCAGCATTTGTTTCAGTTATACTATGCTGCAGTGCATATTTTAACAGATTTAGACTACTGGGACAAAGTCGCGGCAATGGGTAACCTCTTCTGGGAATTCTGAATTCTTGACGACCTTTTTTTATGAATTCCTCTCTCAAAAAGTTTATGGGAATTCATCACATAACTTTTTACACTATTTCCCTTTACTACTGGGACAAATCTTAAAACTCCTCCCACAAGTTACAGTTTCAACGTACATTGCCTGGGACAAATCACCCTAACTACTGGGACAAATCCTAAGACTACTGGGACATTTGTCCCACTAGTTATACAGTTAAAATATGCCCTGCTATGCTGTCGTATGTGGTTTGTTATGACAGTTATGGTGATAGGCCATATCAACTTTCGTGTTTCTTCAAAATTTGGGCGGACAAATGTATGGCGTGTCCCGCCACTCTTAAAGGTGGGGACTTATCCCCCTCGACCCCACATGATCGCCGCCCATGCTCGGAACAGTCGTATTGCGTTGGATTGTGTGTTGAATTCTTCCATTGGGCGGCTGTTCTGTTCAGGCAACAACGGAACCAGGTCACCCATTCTGCATGAAGGTCACCAGCACAGAAATCAACATAAGATCGATAGTCACCTTATCGATTTTGATTCCGTTGATTATCGGTCGATCTATTGATTCCTTTGAATGGTCAATTGGTCATAGCATATATATTGAGAGTTTCGACTGAAAGCTGTGTTTTATAACCTCCTGAAGTGGACGGCTACATCATATATTGCATTAAAGATAGATGTCCTATAATTTTGTGATAAGCGTACTAGACGACTTTACATAAAAGGATTAGTTCTCATGGTGAAGGGAGATCTCCAGCGCAACTCTCAACATTGTCTAACATTGTTGAAAGTAACCAGTGCTACTAAATGTATAGTGTTCTGAAAGGTTCTTACCTCAGTATATAGAAATTCTTACCACAAGTTTTCAAGTGCAATACTGATTTGTAACAAACTGGGCTGTAATAAGCAGGCTTCAAGAAAAAACACATGCAGAGAATTTCCTATTTAAATTCCAAACATTATTTCACAAGCATTTACCATCAAAAAGTGTTTATTTCTTATATACATAAAAATAACTATCCTGCTTACAGGTCTCTAGTTACTGTCTTGCAAGGAAAGAAGAATCTATCCTGCCAGCTGCCCTTCAGTGACTCAAAATCAGTTGATGATTGAACAGAACAGAATGCCTAAACTTTGTTGAAAGACTGTTTCAGTTTCAAGAACTTATGACTTCATCATCTGGCCTTGTGTTTCTTATGATGTTGCTTAGACAAGCCATCTGAGGAGCCATCATGAGCGCCTCTTTTCCTTGAATACTTTTTAGAATCATTGATTTCACTCAGTTTCTGCAAAAAAATCAGATGGAATCTTAACTTAAAAGTTCTACAGTATTTTACAAATATTGCAACTGGTTCCAGTGTTTCACCAGCATGATCACAAAGGAAATCAAAGATTCTGATTTAGGTAAATGAAACAAAATACACTGGGGTGATGCACTGATGGATGACTCCGAAGACAGGCCTAACCAGTGCTCGAAATGGAAAATTTTACGAAACGGAACGCTAGTCAAAGATATGGGAGCATTCACGGTAATTTCATAGTATTTTCCACAATAATTCATTTGACAAACCGGAACGGAACGCTGACGAACCGGAACGGCGTTCCGGTGCGTTCCGGTCCATTTCGAGCACTGGGCCTAACAGAAGATATCCTGACCACATGCAACAGATGAGATGGCGACTAAGGAGAGTGTGGAAAACTGTTAGAGCACCAAGATGAGCTTTACTACATATTTCATATGGATAACTGAAATGAAGAAAATCAGTCATGAAAACATTTATGGATATTTATATCGATAATATACTGAACAGGTATTTTCAGCTTAACTCAACCCTGTTATTGTTATGACAGTAAATCTACATGAAGTCATTATCACCACAATAAAAGGTTAACTAGTAAGCTGTCGCTCAGAACAGAGACGTCTGGCTGAACGTTGTGGAAACGGCAATGGTCCACAAGGGAGCACGCCCCACAAGATGAAATCTAACCTGTGAGATGCCATGTTGTCAGCACTTTCATAGTTCCATAAGTCCTATGTAAAAGTCACTCATGCGCACCAAAGTGTTAAAGATATGTATATGAATCATCAAGAATTCTGCTCAACCAAATTTACCCTCTTGGCATCAGCCTCAGCTTGCATCACTGATTCATGTAACTTCATAACTTCTCCTTTATCCATGTCATATTTGGTTATTTGGATCTTCTCCGAATCATTGCTGTCCTTGTTCTTGTTTATGTGGTCTTCTATCGCCATAAACAACTCTGCATCATATCTAGACAATGCAATAGGACACAACATTGCAACCACTTTGTAGCCATATAATAACAAACCAATCAAATAAATTTGATACATCACAGTTAACATGTATTTATCTTTCAGTGCAAAACTTATTCAGCAACGATATGCACTCTTAGCACCAAAACAGTACACTAAGAATATCAACTCTTTCAACACTATATAAATGCCATAAGGAAAAACATACATAATGCCATATAGGGAATGCAAACCCGACGGTTTTTTACAAACCCGGGTTTCCGGTTTTGGCGCCAGTAAAAACCCGGGTACCCGGGTTTTTACCGGGTTTACCAAACTTTACATGATAAGTATTATTGAACTATGTTTTGCGATAAGAACAACGACGTTGTAGCAGCTACAAAGTCCAAAGTTCTGCAGATGACAAGGGTCATCTACGTCCTTGTGTTTGAGCAGGTTTATCTTATGCTTGGGCGGGAGATGAGTATGCATACATCGTGTTGAACCGCCGACAATTTTCAGTTTCGATTTACATAACTGGCACTGAGCCGTCTGTTCCACAGAATCGCGAACGATAAAGTGTTTCCAAACACCGCGCTTTAAATTTGCTGATTTAAGCATTGTTTTTAAGTCACTAAATTTATATAAGAACAGTTTACCGCTACCATGCGAACTGGATAATAATAATAATAATACGATTTATATAGCGCCGTAGCACAGCCGAGGCCGAAGAAAGGGCGCTGTAGATGGCGACGCCAGAGGGTGGTGCACCATAGAAACTCGGACTTCGTTGGATTTAGTTTGAAACGGTTAGACGCCATCCACACTGAAATGCGTTCAGACAGGTACCGGTAATGTCACGAGTTAACAAACTCAACATTCGGCCTTGTCACTCGTGTGAAATGTGAAGCCTCACTTATATAACGTCACGAATAAACAATTGGAACGAGCCGATAAATAAGTAAGTAGAAATAGTATTACGTAATACCAAGTACAGTACTAACGCTATATTTCCATTACTCTGCATTTGTGAGTTTCACGGCGTGAACGACGATGAAGTGACACTTTTCAATCACGCCAAACCCGGGTTTCAACCGCGGTTTACGATGACGTAGACAGGTTTGACAGATGTCCGTCCCTCACTTTGGCTGTGGGGGCTGTGGGGTTCCCATACTTGTGTTCGATGCAGAGGACAAGACTGCACGTGCGGGTCCAACCTGTCACAAAGGGGACATTACTTCCGTCCAGTCTAAAGAGCGGAAGCTGTCTTCGTCTAGGGTGAAAGAGTGGAAGCTGTTGTGGCTTATGTGGTGCTCAAAGTTTGTATTACGCTCAAACATAATTGTTTCACCTGCAGGCCTCCTTTGTTGTTAATCTTTCGAGTTTCGTTGCATTTGTAGTATATTAATGATGGTGATATGCATCCGAAATAGGCTACATTTATATTGTTAGGCTACATTTTAATATAATAAAATAGTAATGAAAATTTAATGTCATTGTTCAAACCCGGGTTTCAGTCGCGGTTAAACCCGGGTTTTCGGGTTCCGAAAAATCCCGGGTTACCCGGGTAGGCAAAACCCGGGTTTGCATTCCCTAATGCCATATTTTACCACTAAGAAGTTGTATATTAAAGCCCAACTACCCCAACCTTACTTCCCTTTGCAGTTGGTGATCACCTTAGTTGTACTTTACACCTTCACTGTTGCACGATAGCAAAATGAGTTTTATTTACTTAATTGAAACATGAATATATGTAACTAACATGTCGCAACTTCTATTTGTTATTAAATTAACAGTCAAAACAAACACTGCAACTAACACTCGTAGACGATAATCTAGTCTTGCTGAATCAATGTTTTAGATATTATTTGCTTACATCTACAAAGTAACCTTGAGTAACGCCAGAATTGAGAGATACAAGTTTGCAAAGATAAACTACAGTATTCAATAAACATTTCCACTAATCACTTAGGTGCTAAGTTCTCTTAGACCCTTTGACAGAGTGTTCAAGAGACTCAATATATAAATGTGAGATACATAAATACATAAGTGCATAAAATTAAAACAGGTTTATACAACTAATGCATTTCCATGGGAAGACATTCATCAGATACGAAGAAAACTGCATATTCTGTGTATACTAACTGTGTGACGAACGTGTAAGCAGCTCCAGATCTTCCTGCTCTGGCCGTCCGACCAACTCGGTGCAAATAATCCACTCCGCTTTTGGGGATGTCGAGATTAATGACAACATCAACATGTGGGATATCAAGACCACTGCCAAACACAAGTGTTTATGATTTTACAAAACCAAGCAAATACATTGTGAACATTCTGAAGCATTGTTCCGTGTCAATTAATCCCTGTGTACCAAGCCATTAAGTCATTGATTAAACTATTAATTGCTAAAGTGCTGGCATCCACAGGATCTAAATTATTGAGCCAAATAACCTTTCAAATGTTCAATAATGGAAAGACTCCTGCAGACTGTATCAACTGTTGCAGAGAAAGGATGTGTGGGTAATGTCCTATGAAGCGAGATCAACACTGTATTTAGTGCACATCCATGAAAGGTACAAACGAAAAATTGGTAGACAGCAAAGGAGAGTGATTTGTGTGGCATGCCAGTACATGTTTCACATAACAATTAGTGTATTTATCAACTGGTGGGCACCTTGGTGCCATTTTAGGAAAGGATTCAGGTACCCAGGCAGCATTTTACTTGAATTTTGACACCAATAACATCAAAGATGATTTACATGAAATCCTCTCTGCATACTTTAACAAGGGTTTTGAAAACGACTCATACAAACTGACCGACTACAGACATCTGTTGACACCAAAATAGTTCGGTCTTTGCTCTGAAACTTCCTCAGTGATCCACTTCGCTTTTCCTACAAAACAATTCAAACATAAATCTTAAATTATTCATTAATAACATTTTCTATCACAGGAAGAGAATTAGAGGAATATTTGCCAGTAAGTGCAAACTTAAATAATTAAATACTTTTTTGCCACGAGTTAAACAAATATCGACATTAATAGCCTAGCAAATGCTAAAATAAATGTTCAACTATGGCTTACGAAGTTCATTTAGAAAAACTCAAATTCTTAAGACAGTTGACAAAACATCCTATGCAAGAAATTTGTTAACTCTGAAGAATTGGGACCTGATCTGTTATCGAAAAATGGTTGATTGATTGGCAGATGATGTTATTACTAACTTGTGTCATCTTTCCATGAAGCAATACAGCGGGAAAGTCCAGATAATTCAACATCAGTGACACACGATGCGCATTGGCACGAGTCTCACAGAAAATTATCATTGACATTCCACTCAATTTCTTCATCAGATAAACGAAGTAAATTTCCTAAAATTAAAAAATGGTTTATCACAGCTGCTGAAAAATTGTCACTAACTATAGTAGCATTACCAAAACACAAAGTTACATATTAAAAGTATATAGACTACTTTAGAAATTCCTAGAATGGCTACATGAAACAGCTTATCAAACATATCAAAGACTAATATGATGTTTATTAAAATTATTTCAGAACATTAAAAAGCAAAGTTCAACAGATTAGGCTAATTCCAGCGACAGTAAGTCAATATCAAAGTCTGCATAGCTTAACCGAAGCACCAAATTCTTTGATGTCAACCATGGTTCTTCCTTTAATTTAATTTCTAATGCAATCTCAATGCAGTGAAGCTTTACTGCTGAACTTCATTAAGTCTTAGCATTACTTTCATTCATTCATTCACAGCACCTACATAGTCCATACAAGATACCTACTCAGAAGCATTCCCAGCCAAACTCTGGCAATAAAGAACAGTTTAACAGTTCTAAAATGCTTGTGAAAAGGTGCATGCAGAGTCCATAGTTAAAGAACACGAAGATTCAAAGGAAGATTATTCCACACGGTCAGCCCAACCACTGAAAAAGTCACAGTGTTGCATTTTTCATCTCTTGACTCTTGGAGATTGAGTTAAACAAAAAGACAAGAAATTCTTGGACAGACATCAAAGAATCACCAAAGTCAGCAATGCATGATCTGCCATTTAGGATGTTCAAAACTACTAACAGATCGTTTAGTCAATGTCACCAGTACTTAGATATCATTGCAGAGTTGGAAGTTTAGTTAAAATTATTGAAATGATGCAAAAATCAATTGTACTGTAAACAAGACAACGTATGTTAAAGCGTTAACGCTCATGCATAAGATTAGAACATACACGAGTACTTCTAACTCACAATCAATTAAGAAAAGATGATGCAATAATAAACAGTACAAAAGTACAGCTGTGTTTGACTCATTAGTAATATGTTAAAACTAGACTTACCTTAAACTTTGCTGGCACCAATGCAAAATATTGTGACAATTTATCAACAGTCAGAACCTCTTTTGTAACTTCTGCTTTTACAGGGTTTTGAAGTGAAACCCTCTTCAGTTTAGCCACCTAAGCATGATACAAAAATACTGATAATGAACGCAATGCTATCCACCACTCATCTGGTGTCCTTCACGAGATTCCCAACAGAGTTTAGAAATTGTTCATTTGACAACATTAAAGAAGTAACTGTAAGGTAAATGCTCATTGTAACTGTACATCTCTCTCAAAATTAGTCTAACTTTCTACATATCACAAGGCTCATTTTCAAATAACGCACCTATTTGCAGCCAGACACATGTGTGAAACATAAGAGTGCCTTTCAACCAGCAAAACGTGTGTTGCACGATAGCATATTGGCCATCATAAACCATGTAATTAACATAATTTTGTTTTAAGCTATGTACAATATTCTCTTTCTCATAAATACTTCCTCCTCATAGCCTTTAGCCACAATGGCCGTGAGGAAGATCCTAAAACACTACTACCACAATGGTACCTTAGCACTATACACCAACATGTTATCACAGGAATATTTAATGCAGATACACTAATGTAATGTAGTACAACAAATTTATGCATATATATGCACAATTCATTATCCACAGAAATTAAAAGAAGAAGCAGAAACAAGACACCAATTTAACAACCAGAACAACATCCATAATACACTCCTCACGGTAAATCACTGTTTTCTTAAGAAGTGCAAGGAATTAACACAAACCTGTTGGCTACATAATTGGCTTTAAACTACATGAAAAGGATAAATAGTACATAAAGTCTAAGTGAAAAGCCACATTACATAATATCATGTAATTTCAGAATTACATAATTTCGATTAAGAAGCATATTCTGTATCAAGTCCTAAGTTTATTTCCCATAAAACAATGTCAAAGAAATCTCAACCTCGACAGCAAAATCATAAGTTACCTTGTTAGTCATTGTGGCCGAGAAAAGGTATGCATGTTTGTCACTGGGAATGTGATTCAGAATTTCAGTTATCTGAATAAAACAGCAGCACACACATATAAACAAATCTTACTCATTACTTTACCAGCATCCACTTTATGTAAAGAAACATAAAAGCCCAACGAAGTCCAGCCAAAGCTTCTTACAAACACAGCATTTTTTTCTCCACTTTCCATTTTCTCAAATCTCCGCTAAACAACCATTATTTAGTTGCAAATATTACATTTTCACAAAACTGTTTTAAAAGCAGATATATAATATACACCTTGCAAAAACAGATTTGCACTCGTCTTGATTGATAGATCATGCCCGCTGTAAGTTACATATTTTTATCCTATTTCCAAGTCCTACACATTAAGGTGTAGGACTTGGAAAACTGATGCGGAAACCATAACTTACATCAGTGATAGGAAGAGTGGGATACTAACAATTTAGAATTCAAAGTGTAGAAATTAAACATGGTTGTCATCAAGCTAATGCTGGTATTCTTACCTCTGCCTCAAAGTCAGCACTCAACATCCTATCGGCTTCATCCATAACCTGAAGAACAAATGAAAAATATTCCAATGTTGAATAGTTATCTGCTTTAATTTCGCACACACATACGCAATTAGGCAAGAACCGGTTGAACTTGCAGCAAATGTTTCACAAAATAGATCACACATATTTTTCAATGAAAACAATATTGGCTTATGGTAACCAGTCTCAACATTACAATTTTTTTAATTACAAAGCAAATAAATAATAATTAAAAGAGAGGGCAGGTTTAACAAGAAATCTGTTCTAGAGATATTAAAAATCGAATAATAAATCTTGTCTAAACAGCCAGATACACTGATTTTTAAATAAAGTTGCCATTATATGAAAAATCTGCTTTTAAATCAAACATGGTCAATGCTATTGTTAGTTTTTGAACTTTAAATCTTCTGACAAAGTATTAATTTCGCAACTGAATAAACCATCATATCCAAGTGATACAATGATTTATTCAATAGCATATTTGGTCTGTAGTCCAAAGATGTTGGGTTCAAGCCTGTTGAAGAAGAAGAGTGCAGTCCCTAAGTCCCTTAACCTTGAGGCATACACGAGTGTGAAGTGTTAGCGACTTCATTTTCTTAGCCTTGGCATATGGAGGCAGGTGGCCAGTCGTCTCCCTAAGCGTCTCATCTTCCCACTGACATTGTACGGTCAGTGTACTCATTATAGCTGAGTTGGCTACGGGTGCAGGTGGAGCAGAAATCTCGAACTAAATTTCTGTCCTGGCGTGGATTTGAACCTCTTTCTCAACTATTAATTGACAGTCAGCATGCTAACCACTACACTATTGAGCACCCTCAAGCCTGTTGAGTGAACTCCAAATAATGACATTGTCAAGTTCTCTGTACATATTTATCTCTGCCATCATGCAGTATAATTCATTACAGGTGTCGGCTAGGAAGTTACAGTTTGTCATGTGAATGCACTGGTCCTAAGTCCCAGATCTTGGGACTCCACCACCGGTGATCAAAAGCCTAAGAAAGGAAATATTATCCCACTATGGGACATTGAAGACTACTTACTTACAAATCACCTAACAAAATGATAAATGATGAATTTGAATTACTGACAGACAAGATAAACAAACATCTGAGCTACTGTAATGCCATCAACAGTTTATTTAACATTAAAAACACTAAAACAAAAGCACACAAAATAATTACCAAGTACTTGATAGTTTTAAGATGGAATCCCTTCAGGTTGGTCATGTGATCAACAATACGGCCAGGCGTTGCTAATAAAATTACATATCTTCATATTACAACAGAAATTTAAATTTAAAATTTTCTATATGTAATTACTTTTCCAGTCCCTGCGTTGCCGTCTTCCCCAATGTAATTCTTCGTCGTATTTCTCGTTCGCATCCACCTTCACTCTCCATCATGGCCCCCAAGAAACAGAAGCTTGATACCACCTCTATCTCCTCTCCATCTACCTCAAAGTAACTCCATTTCTCAGTGGTCATTATCTTCGTCTTTTTTATATTAAAGTACATTCCTGCTTTCTCGCTTGCACGTTTTAGCCTTCTGATGTTATCCTTCAGTTTCTCCTTTTTTTCCGCCAGCAGTGTTGTGTCGTCCGCATACCTTAAATTGTTCACTATCCTTCCAGCTATCCTCACACCCTCCGCCTCATCATCAAAACCTGCTTCCCTCATTATCCTTTCTGCATATAGAATGAATAGGTATGGTGATAGTATACATCCCTGTCTGACCCCTTTCTTTATTCGAAAACTTGCCGTGTCGCCATGTTCTGTCCTGACCACCGCCACCTGATTGCCATACAGGTTCTTGAGGAGAGTTATCAGATGCATGGGTATGCCCATTTCACTCAGGGTTTTCCACAGCAGAGCATGATCAACTTTGGACACGTGATGCGTGCAGATGGGCTGGAAAAAGAGATGATGTTGGCTTGTGGGGAGGGCAGAAGGAGGAGAGGACGACCAAGGAGGAGATGGATGGACGAGATACAGGAGGCATTGAAGATGAACATCTCGGAGCTGAGAGAGGCAACGAGAAATCGGAGCACATGGAGAAGGTTGACCATGACAGTCGCTAGGATTCAACGAATCGACAGCACAAGGTGACAAGGTGAATTACAGCATACATTAATTAGCCTTCAATACTCAGTTTAACAAACAGTAAATTTTGAAAGTGTGCAGTTATCATGCTATATTTGCTAGAAGTGCTAACTCCTATGCAGAATTCATTGTCCTAAGGTTTACCAAATATGTATATTGTATGCATTCAGCAAGTTTCTATTTACTGTCGATTAACCTATCATCCAGAAACAACGTTACAAACAATACACGTGCACTAAAACAAATAATATGCTTTCTGAACTGAGCTAACAAAATTAACTGCAATAACTTACCAACAATAATATGAGGTTTATTGTTAAGTGCAACTCTCTGGCTGTTAATATCCTGACCTCCAACAATCAGTGCTACAACATGACCAAAACATAGAATTATTAAATAAATCATTGAAAGACATAACCCAGTTGTCTACGGACAGGTTGCATTGAAGTAATTCAAATCTCTACCCGATCTCAAATTAGGGATAAGAGCTAGGAACTACCGGTATAAATGTGATTCACGTTCAAGAACTATCAAAATTAGGCAATCAGATTTCATCCACTTTTGAGGTGAACCGTCTGGGATATTAACACCAAATATTTTTGTGACAGAACAGACTCTAGACAGGTAAATCCATAAGCATACTCCCACATAAGGCACGGGAATACTCATGGTAATACTCGTGATAATACTCATGGCCAGGAGAGCATTAGATCGCGGTTCGAAACTCGTAACCCCCCTCTAGGGTGGCGCCTTGCATGGCTGTCAAACCATGTGTTTAATTAAGATCTTAATTGTACTTATCATGTTTCAATGTAATCTTACTGTGTGCTTGTCAGTTTGAATTAATAAAGATTATTATTATTATTATTATTTATAAACTGTTTTGGAACTACTTACCACACTTCAGGCCAATACTGCTTCCTAATGCTCTGAACTGGTTTGCAACTTGCTCAGCCAGTTCGTGGGTTGGAACCATAACAAGAGCGAATATCCGTCGGTCATATTTGCCACCTTTCAGAAGGTCCTGTATTATAGGTAGAGCAAAAGCAGCTGTTTTGCCTGAGCCAGTCTCAGCGATTCCAACTATGTCATGTCCACTGAGGGCAAGGGGTAACACCTTCTTCTGAATTTCTGTGGCATACGTCCATCCCAACCGTTCGCATGCATCACACAATTCATCGCAGACACCCTGCAAAATCACATCAAATAAATTTAAATAATATATATATAAGCCACAAAACAAGGACAGCTTGAATGATCTTTAAGGTTAGACTAGATTCTACAAGAAGCATCAATTTTGACAGTTGGCTTATAAATAAAGACATGGCTTAGGCACATCATGATTGCAATTAGTATAAGCCAGGCCCCTCATCTACTAAAGTTTAAACAGTCGCTTCGTGCATTCTTGTCTTTAGCAATCCTAGTCATAGTTCGAGAATTCGTGACTTTCGGTTTTAAAATTCGTAAAAATTCGCGAATTTTTGGTCTATTTTAAAATTCGTAAAAATTCGTAAAAATTCGTTGGGCCGTTGTTTGGGGTCTTTACATTGACAAAGGCGTTTTGCAAAAACACCATAAGCAACAACAACAAATGTGATGACGTCATGATTTGTTGTGTTAAGCTTCTGCTTAGAATTTAATGTAAAATTCAATATAAAAGTTGATTAAGTAACGAGTTAGTTTAGTTGAAAATCTAATTTCTTAAAGATGAAAAACCATGGACCGAAGTGGAAGTATGTAGTAATTTTGGAGGAGAAGGAAAGGGTAATCGAAAAATACAGTGTTGCTTTTGTGACAAGGAATTTGTTGGTTGTTCTGCCCGATTTTGGGAGCATTTGCATGGTGAAAATACAGAAACCACAGTCGAATGGGAGCAGTGGGATGTTCCTGACTCAGAATCAGAGGACGATTAAGTAGAAGACACAGCTCGGTGAACGTTGCCAACCCTGAACCATGTTTGGTTGCAAGCTGTGCCAGTGACTGACTGGTCACACTGAAGCTGGGGCACTGGTGGTATCTCGTTCTGTTTACTGACTCTCACAGTCACACAAGCCAACTATGATACAATTCGAAGTTCAAGACTCCAAGTAGAACAGTGACTGAATATCAGTATTATTGTGTTGCTAGTCAGCTATCTTTTACGGCTGATTGATTGAATTGCCTATGACATTGACATTTACTTGCTTAAAAAGTTGAAAAGTAAACAAATAATAAAATTCGTAGCCATGGCAAAGAATTCTATTATTTTATTATTTCACGAATTTTAACGAATTTTAAAACTGCAGTTTTAAAATTCGTTAAAATTCGTGAATTTTAAAAATTCTTAAAATTCGTAAAATGCGAATTCTCGAACTATGATCCTAGTCATATTCTCCATAGCCTCCTCCCCTCTGTCAAGACCAGCACCTATTCACTCCGCCCCCGTCCGCATAACTGTGAGGTCTCCAGGGCTGATAAACTGTCTAGAAAACATTTTATCATTAGAATGCTCTACTTAGGAATTTGAACATTAATTGGAATTAAATTAATTTTTTTCTTTTCCTTTTATTTAGGTTGCTTGTGCCTGCGCTTGATATGTTCTGTTTCTTACACTTGTATTAACCCGTTTGTTAGCCGCAGTGCGTTTGCAGGCAGAGCATTAAAGTCCATACTTACTTACTTACTTCTTAATTAAAGGAAATTGATTGTTAACTTACTTACCTCAGTTTGAATTCATGTTTGTAGCTAGTTAAGATTATTTAATTAGATTCATTTACGTTTCTTTTAACATTATCTGTTATTGATTTAGGCATTGACTGTATGCTGCCACCAAGACTATGTTGAAAATGTTATCATAGGTGGCCCTTCATGGGGGCCATCCATGTATTACGTACGCATGGAGGGGGGGTAACCGAAATGCATGTGTTTGCGTACGCATGCGAATGGGGTGGGGTCTACTGATAATGTACGTACGAAAATTGATTGGCCTTCAAGTGAGCTAGAGTTCAGTCTTTCCAGCTATCCAGTACTACCAGAGGAAGTAGGACTGTGGGAGAGGTGTCACTTGTATGCCACCTTACCTCTGAACGCTATTATTAAACTATCACACAACTCAGCAGTGAGTCCATGGATTACTCATCCTTCAATCTGGCCTTCTGCGCAGACAGTCGCTGCCTGGACCTGTGTAACTGACACATTCTACAGCTGGTCTTGGGGGATGCGTCAACTGTACATACGCAGGTGGGGGGTGGAAAAAAGTACGCGTGCGTACAGGGATGGGTCCAATTTTCCCGAATTTTTGCATACGTAATATATGGATGGCCCCTTAGCGGGGTATTGACCCATTCTGGGTCTCCTATTGTTGCCTGTATAGTTAAGTTATGTTGTAATGCCTTGTACCTTGTAAAATGATTTCAATAAAAAGATTGATTGATTTGATTAAACTATCTGAAACAATGTTTAGCAATTTTTCAGCTTAGAGAGCGGCACCCATTATAGGAAGCAATACAGTAACAAGTAAATGGTTTATGTGTAACCAGCGAGTAATGCAGAGTGTTAGAAACTTAAGAAATATTCTTTAGCCCCGGTAGAAAATTTTTAATGCACTTTATAAAGTTTCTTAAATGCACAGCAAAATCTTTTTTGTGATGATTCTCCTGAAAAAATGTGTTATGTTACAGTAATGTTACAATTTGTAACCAAATTATGTTCCATACAATTATTAAATGCTACATTTTGTGTGGCATGGTGGAGTATTGGTAACGCATTTGGTCAATGATCACGCGGTCGCCGGTTCGACTCCGTGCAACGACCCTGAGCAAGTAGTCTGCGCACACCATGTCTCTGTCACCAAGTAGTAGAATTTGGTAACAGTGTAAGCTGGGAAGTAAACAACAAGTCCTGCGATGTCACTGGCATGTCCAGGACCTTGGGATTTGTCCATTGCCAGCTCAAGGGCTTAGAAAAGGAAATGAGCGCCTCCCCTACGTCCCACTTTGCAGATATGGACATACTTTACTTTTTTACACTTAAATTGTGACCTTCGTGAAACGAAAGTTTATGAACAAGTTTCCAATACAAAATTGACTGTGCCATACCAACTCCTTCATTCTACATGGCAAATAAATTGCAACTTGTGCCAAGTTGTTTCTTTTTAAATTGAGTCGCCCACCTACATGCTTTCCGCATTTTGCATGTGCAGTTGTGCACCTTGGTGTTGTTCGGATTTACAAATTTGTGTGTATGCACAGTATATGTGAGGCCACATATGAAAAGGGACCACAAGGCGGGATTTATTTACTGAGATACAGGCCTTTAAACGTGGTCACCCATCAAGGTATCAAAATTGGGTTTTCACTGGTATTCGACAGAGGACATCTCTGTCTATCAATCTAGCACAACAGTTTCATGGAAACAGAACATTGCAATTAAATGCTCACTATATAACTTCCAATAAATGGATATTTGGGTCATTATCCGAAAAGTGCAGAATCGATGTCCCATGCTGGTTTTTTGCGTTTTTTCGATAATTTCTTCAAATTTTTTTGCCTATCCTTCAAAGAATGAGCAGATTAGCATTTCCCATCATTGTTTTAGCTGCTAGATTTTGGAAATTTTGAAAAAAATTACTAAATGTATACAAAATATCATTACCATCCTGTTACTTTGCAGTTCAAAATAACGGAAATATATTGACTCTGCTCTGAGTAAAACTTATATTGTATCAAAAAGTGATGTTAAACACGTTTTACCGTCATTGAAACACAAAACCGAAAAGAACACAAAATGGCACACAGTCAAGAAAGCACCAAAAAACCGAGCTACTCAACCCTATAGTCAAAAACCGTTGCAACGAACATATGAACTCCAACATCCTCCCACCTTGCCTTTTGCGAGGCTAAAAGGTAACGATATTGTTTTTGCACAAAACTTAATATATAACAGAACTAACGCTTATAGTATTCTATTATTAGACTTTTCACTGTCACCCTGCAAGCGACAAGTGCTCATTCTTCCAGTCTCTTTGGTTTATGGATTGTTCGTCCAGATCTGGTCACCATCTTTACTTCACTATGTTCTTGATCAAGTTTGGGTTGAATTGCTCTTGATCTTGATCCTTTATACTGATCCGACATATCTTGAACATCGACAGAAACAGTCACTTCCAACGGATACAGCCGTTGAAGAGGACGCAGTATGACACCTCTTTGTGTCTTCACTTTAGCTGTACGAATTGAACCATCTCGTCCAGGAAACAGTTCAATAATTCTTCCAAGGGGCCAATGGACCCTTTTTTGATCATCAGCACCAATCAGCACCACGTCCCCAACAGATGGTTGGCTCCGATTCTTTTCTTTAGCTCGCTGAACTAACAACGACAGATATTCATTTTTAAATCGGATTCTCAATTCTCGTTGCAAAGACATCCTTCGTTTATAATCTCCTGTCAAATCAACTGACAGGTCTTGGCACTCGGGCAACGCTGCAGATCTGATACCTCTTAAGAACATGGCTGGACACAATGGAATCAAATCCTCTTGATCTTCCGTCATTACCGTCAATGGACGCTCGTTAATAACGTTTTCCACGTGACTCAGACAGGTCCGTAACTGTTCGTATCCTAAACGTGCATTACCCAACATTCTCTTCAGTAACTCTTTCACAGTTCTAATCAGTCTCTCCCACCAACCGCCCCACCACGCTGCTGAGGGAGGGTTGAAGATCCACTTTATTTGCTTCACATTGGCGGCTGACTCAATCTCACTCCAATTCAACTTGTTGAATAGATTCACAAGTCCGACAAAATTAGAACCATTGTCACTGTATATCGTAACCGGTCTTTCACGTGCATTAACAAACCGGTCTAAGGCATTTAGAAATGCCTCCGTGTTGAGCGACATCACAAAATCCAAATGAACACATCGATACACGGCGCATGTGAATAGAACCAACCAGGCCTTTTCACCAGTTTTCAAATATAATGGTCCTGCCAAATCCACTCCTGTGGTTTGGAAGGCATCTGCTGTCTCTGTGCGAGTGTTTGGCAACGTTGCTGGGTCAACTTGGAATCCTTTTCCTGTATGACGCAAACAGTTTGTGCATTGTCTTAACACCCGGTTTATTGTTCTCCTCGATTGTAGGATCCAGAACCGTTCTCGTAGTTTGCTCATCAAGAATTGAGTTCCTGCATGGTGATGTTCCAGATGATACCATCTGATCAAACATTCCACAAGAGGGTGTTTTGACGGAAGCAGCACCGGAAAACGGAAAATTTTATCATCTTCTCTAAGCGTAAGCTTCGTTTTCACATGATACAGGTGATCCTCGTCCTCCTCCACCATCAAACCACCGATGATTTCACTCTTCTTGGGAAATTCTTCCTTTTGCACCAACTTCAAAACCACAGCTTCCGCGTCAGCGAATTCCTGTGCAGATAAATTTCCTGACAGTTTTTCCTCAGTTGATTTACTGTTCATAACAAAACGTCTCAGCCATGCTATTGTTCGAATGTTCTTGAGATAACTAGATGAGGGCAAATACCAACGCATGTTTCCTTTTAAATCCTCTACTTTGACTAAATCACAAATTTCTCTTACTCGATTTCCAACAAAGGTTCCCCACTCATCGTTCCGCTTTATCCAGGCCAATGCAGTAGTGGAATCACTCCATAAAGAACATTGTATGTCTGCCAGATGTAAAGCTTCTTTCACGAAATGAGTTAATCGTGCTCCCACCATGCACGCCAACAGTTCCATTCGCGGTATCGTAGGCCGTTTTAGAGGGGCTAATCTCGATTTTGCCATCATTAACTGTACAGACACTTGTTTGTATTCATCTGTAGTGCGAAGAAATATCACTGCGGCATATGCATCCTGACTTGCATCACAAAACGTATGCAATTCAGAAGAACCGACTTTTAGACCCTGACCACCAGTCAGATCTCTCTTAATTTTGATATCCTGTAAACTCTGGACATCCTGATGCCACCTCTTAAGTTTCTTTTCAACTTCTTCCGGTAACCTTTCATCCCAACCTAACTTTGCTGCCCATGTGCTCTGCAACAACAGTTTTAATGATAACGTGGCTGGACAAACCAACCCCACTGGGTCAAATATCTTGTTTATATACGACAGAATAAGTCTCTTGGTTATACCGTCACTCAATTCTCCGGTGAGTACTTCACATGCTAACGTATCTTCGACCTTGTCCCAAAGAAGTCCTAACATCTTTACAACTGCAGGTCTATTTTCCACCTTTGTTGTTACATCATCGCCTTGTTCATTTTCATCGACACATTTATTCTTCTCGTTAACCACTGTCGGAAGAGTACATTCCCAGTTTCTCAGATCCATTCCCGCAGATAACATAATTTTTACGGTCTGAGTTTTGAAATGTTCATATTCTTCCTGTGTATGCACTGACGTTGCACAGTTATCCACATATAGGGAATTCAACAACTTCTGTGCCAACGCCCTATTCTCTCCGCTGATTGACTTCAAATGCAGTTCTAATACGGCTGCCAACAGGAACGGACTACAGTTCACTCCAAACACCACTCTTCGATGTCTGTACACCTTTATCTTCTTGGTCAGAGGATCATCCCACCAGAGGAAACGAAGAAAGTCTCGATCATTTTCCGCAACTTCAATCATCTGAAACGCCTTTCTGATGTCCGCCACAACACCAACTTTATTTTCTCGAAACCGTAGTAATATAGCCGGCAAGAGTTCCAACAGGTTAGGACCTTTTTCCAGTACATCATTTAGCGATGGTGCTCTTCCTGATTTGCAAGATGCGTCAAACACAGGGCGTACCGGAGTGGTCTGACTCTCTGGCTTGAACACTGCTCGGTGAGGAAGATAATGACACTGGATCGTATGGTCAGTTGGATCTACCATTTCGATCAACCCTTCCGTTGTCCAATCCTCGAACACTTGCTGATACTCTTGATATTTTCCTTGAGCTTGTAATCTTTTCGTCAATGACACGAGCCTCTTTTCTGCGATCTCTCGATTGTCAGGAATTTCCAATCTTCTTTCAATCCATGGTAGGGACACCGAATACCTGCCTTCTTGCGACCTAGTCACCGTCTGAAGGAAGAATTCTTTTGTCTCTCTCTCCTTTTCTTGTCGCGTTTTGCATTCCACCGGATCACGGATTCCGATGGCCTCTAAATTCCAGAGTTCAGCTACACTGGCTTCAGTTACCAACATAGATGTAACGAGCATGGCCGTATCCCTGTCAGCATCACTCTCCACTTTCTCAAGTTTACCGGACAAAGTCCACCCAAAACAGGTTTCCAAGGCAACTAAACCGTTTCTCAGACATTGTCGACGACCCGTCAACCACTTGGCGTAATAATCTGATCCGATGAGAAGTTCAATATCTCCTTGATCACTCCCAAGATCATCTACAAAAATCCTTTTTTCTTTCAGTTCTGTCATCCATGGTCCTTTCGACATTCGTGGAATCCCGCCACAAATCTTCTCCTGACCCAGAACTTTCACTTGAGAGCAAAATTTGTTGAAACTTCCCTCTATTTCAATATCATACAAATTATGCTGTTGCACTTCTTTGTAACCTCCAAACAGAAGATGACAAAACTTGACTTCTCCTTTGGACTTTGCTCCTAATTGCTGTGCAGTTTTCTCCAGGATATACGACTTCTGTGAACCTGGGTCCAATAATACTCTTACAGTTTTCTGTCTGCCTTCATTACGGATGACACACTTCAGTGTTTGTAACAACACTTCATTGGTGCAATTCAACTGAGAATGAACTATCGTCGTTTGTTCCACCTCTTGGTTATTCGGTTTTTTGTCTTCTGACATCTTCTTGTTGATCTCTAGGTCTGGGCACATTAGAGTCACATGTCTCTTCTGACAAACAATGCATTTCAAATACGATTTACACGATTTTGCCAGATGACCTCCTTTTAAGCAGGCCAAACAAGCCTTCTTCTCTAAGATCTTTCTCTTTTTCAAGCAAAAGGGCATAGTTTGTGCAATCACACATGTTTGACTATCATGTGCCTTTTCACAAAACACACAAACCGACTTCTGTCCAACGAACAAACCTGCTGCCGTAGGCAGACTTTGTTGTCTCACATTTTCCTTCTTTTCCTTTTCCCACTTTCCTTTGGTCAACTCACCAAAACCCTCATTAACATAAGACAATCTCTCAGCTCCTTTTACTTCCTTTCGTAGAAATTTCATCAAGGACTTCAGGCGTTCATCTACTGGTTGTTCCGGATGATCATCATCGTATCCTGACATTGCACTTCTTTGCCATACTCTGACAACTTCTTCTGGTAGACTGGACTCCACAAGAGGATACAGGAATGCTGCACTCTGTTCTTGTGTTACTCCTAATGTCTCAAGAGCCCGAAGATGCGACTCTAGCTCATCATACATGTTGCACAAAGGACCGACTTTTGTCTTCCCGGCATTTCTTATGACCAGCTTCAACAACTGTCTTACATAGACTTCAGTCAACAGCACTTTGTCTCCAAATCTGTCTTTCAACGCTTTTATGACTAACTCGTAGTTTTCTGCAGACTGTGGATAGCTGGTAACCAACTTGTAAGCTCTGGTTCCAGGTATCATCGACTGGACCAGGTACTGGAATTTGTCGCTGTCATGCAACGCACTATCACTATGAATTTTTTGAAACTGAGACCAAAAACCTAACCATTCTTTCAAATCTCCATCAAACTTGCGAATTTCGATTTTCGGCAACTTGTACGTCTTTGTGTGGACCTTCTCTCCACTGTGTGTACTGTTATTAGTGACTGAAGTAGGTTTAACCTCAAGAAACTGCTCAGCCTTCAATTTTGCCGTCATAAACCTTTCTTCATATTCGGAAATCGTCATCATCTCCGCGTCTTGATCTTCTTCTGAACCTTGTAGGGTCATACAGGTTATAATTTGTTGGTCCACGTCATCTACCTTCTTGAAAATCGTTTTCAACATCTCCAATTTGACGTGCACCACCGTTCGATCCGGTACATCTCTAGATAATTCTACTTCGAGTTCCTTGCTCCTTTTATTCAACTGAGCTCGAAGCGGTCGTCTACCTTTTTTCAACGTGTCTACACTCATTCCATCCTCCATGTTGTATTCGAACAACCTTGGTCACGCTTTTATAGCGAGGATGATTGAAACCCAATAATCGCTTTTTACAAACAGCAGAAATCACGTCGGGGTCACCAAATGTTACTTTGCAGTTCAAAATAACGGAAATATATTGACTCTGCTCTGAGTAAAACTTATATTGTATCAAAAAGTGATGTTAAACACGTTTTACCGTCATTGAAACACAAAACCGAAAAGAACACAAAATGGCACACAGTCAAGAAAGCACCAAAA
The DNA here is from genome assembly GCA_963556255.1 of Allolobophora icterica. Lineage (NCBI taxonomy): Eukaryota > Metazoa > Annelida > Clitellata > Crassiclitellata > Lumbricidae > Allolobophora > Allolobophora icterica. The sequence goes on along the minus strand of OY744607.1, from coordinate 32,342,903 downwards.
AACCGAGCTACTCAACCCTATAGTCAAAAACCGTTGCAACGAACATATGAACTCCAACACCATCCAATGTCCGAGACGGTGTACAATGCATTAAATTACCGTATATACTCGAAAATAAGTCGGCTTCGAGTATAAGTCGCCCCCTAAATTTTGGGCTGGGAAAGTGAGAAAATGTATTGACCCTAATATAAGTCGCGGCCGTAAATCATGCGTCATCTCACAAGTGTTTGATCGCAATATACTAGCGCTGTTACGAGGTCATGCTGGGCGCTGTGAACGATATTTCAAACTATCTAATAAGCACCTTCTATACTTCTTAAAGTATTGCTAAATGAATTAAATAGTTTTGCACAATTCTATAAATTAAATAATTTATTTTAAATTTATTTGTGGAGTTTGTGCTTTTTGCAGTTGAAGAAATTTGTGAAATTGCCTATTATCGCCACCATTGGTGGAAACAATTGTAGAGCATGGAGTATATAATGTAGCGTAGAGTCATCAGTTTCTTGTAGCACTATAATTCAACTTCCTGCCTGTCTGGTTTATAAGGTTTGCTCTACCCGGTTTCAATGTACACTTTTAAAATGCTGTAAAATAGACATCAAATTTCAGACTTACGTTATACTGCGTATCCTGCACTCTAAAATGAAGTGCTATAATTTTCAGTGGAAAGACTTTACCTTGTGAAGATGCCGGTAAAGAAGTAGGAACAAGTTTCGCGGGGATTAAAATATTATTGAACATAGAAAACCAATCAAATGCTCGATTTTTGCAAGAACCTTCAATTTCTTTACAAAAGCAATTTTATGAAATAGATTATTTTAATGTAAGCATAATAGAAACAGTATAATATAATTTACCCAGCAAGAAATTATTGGCAAGGCTATGCGGTACAGTAACATTCGTTAGCGGACTCATTCGTCTATTACCTTGTTGGTGAACACATGCGATTTTGCCTTCATCAGAATATAAGTCGTACTCCCAACTTCACATTTGAAAAATTGTCCAAAATTTTGCGACTTATTCTCGAGTATATACGGTAAGCTTTTACGCAAATTTATTCCATTACAACCTGTAACAAAGGTATATTATTTTGATTAATTAGTAGCTAGCATATGCAATAATTAAAGATTTAGACTCATTTTCATAATATTTATTTCTTTTTGGACCTATTTAAACTTGTCCATAGAAATAAGCATCATAGCCATCCCAATTTTTGGGAAGCCTATAACTTTTACAGAACGTGCTTACTTACTAAAAGAAAAGCATCAAGAACGAAGTATTGTCAACTATTAATGGAATCACACAGATTTGTGTTGAAATTCCTAATATTTTATTTTTACTTTAAGTTTGTGTGTTCCAAATTACAAGAAAAGTAAATTTCTGCTTCATTACCATCTAGTGTTGCATTTCCTGGTTTAGGTAGATTACAACATTGACAACTTGTTTTATTTGTCGCTTTTGTTGAACTGATTGAAATTACTTATCTGATGGAGTAATTCACGCGAAAATGTTTGACGGCTGTTTTAAATTTCATCATTTTGTCATTACCATTCGCGGTTGTTTTTCATCATTACCATCCGAATTCATCAGATTTTTGCTATTTTCTCATGACAGTCGCATCTTGTCTCGGATGGTAATGACGCATTGCTCAGAGTGAATTACATGTATTGTTTGTGAATTATTTGACATAAAAATAAATTGCAAGTAATTAGAATTTACTATCAACTCTTAAAATGTTGTTCAACTTGTATCTAATGCATATAACATACAATTATAGCTAATGCTGCACAGATTTTTTCTGCATCTGAAAATTATATTTCTTTTTTTAAATAATTTAGAAAAATGTCTTAATTTCTTGACACCAGACTAATATATTATGTGAAGGAAAGACCTATTGTATTCCTACTTAATGCTGGCATCATCTACTTTTAAGAAATAAAATTTTATAAGCACCAGAGGAATATTTCAGGTTCCCGTGATTAAATATGATTACACAAAAAGGGCGGATTTCAATGAAAAAAGAGGCGTTTTGACTTTATAATTTCTGAAAAAAAATTAACTTATGATTAAAAATATAGTGAATTTCTTTCAAATTAGTTAAATTTAACTAGGTATATGACTAAAAAAACACTTGCAACCAATTTTGGGGGAAAAAATTTTTTGGTTTTTCGGAGACGAAATTTGTAACATTTCGGATAATGACCCATTTCTGTGGGGATTCTCAGAGGCACGTTTACAGAAAACGGGGCCTTAGTCGCAAACATTTTTGGGGCCCTTCTGAACTTGTAGACTGAGTTGAACTTGAAGCCATTTTTGTTCATTTTGTTGACATTGTCACTGTAATTATGATTTATTAAATTATTATAGAAGTTATTTTCAAGGAATGTGAAGTTATTTGATTTAATGATTTTAGTTTAAAAAAACTGACATCGGGTGTTGAATCAACAATCAACGTGAAATACATGGTCAATTTTACTTATTGAATAAACTGAGCTCTTAAATTGTCTCCATTATTATGATAAATTCATCAAAATTTGTATTGGAAAATCCTCTAAGTGGAAAATATATTTTACGACGTTTGGGGGCCCTCCAAGATTTGGGGCCCTAGGCACGCGCTTAGTGCGCCTACGTGTAAACGTGCCTCTGGGCATTCTAAACATTAAATGAGCGATACCGAAAATCACATATTTCAGGTTCATCACGTTCTAACTTCTACACATAAAGCCATAATACTCCCACTATGCAACATTACACACCATTATTTTCAGAATTTTGTGCTGATCATGGTGGTATGAATAACTCCAAACCCACCATGTGGTCCCTTTTCATATGCGGCATCACATATATGTTTGGGAACATGTCAAGCAAAACATAAAATTATATAGAAATACTATCGTCGGGATTCTTGTGACCTTGGTGTCCTAATTGTCAATAGTTGGTCACATGAATTCGCTTTGCAGAACCTTCCATCAGTTGCATCAGATATGGATCACATGGCATAACAGTTCGTTCAATGCTGCTATTACCCAGTTCAGAGGCGGATCTACCATGAAACTAATGAAGCTGAAGCTTTAGGGCCCTGGCCCAGGGGCTTCTATCCATATTAAGGACTGGCACAAGTTGAGTCCAGTGAAAAACAGGGGAAAAACTGTTTCTTTTCAATTTTTATCACACTGTCTAGAAGTTACAGAGTCTTCACTCACAGTTCTGTGAAATGGGGGGGGGGGTGAGAGGGATTGAACCCGGTTGTTTAGTGGGGATAGAAGTCACTGCCCGGCCCCAGCCTCCAGAAGTGACTCAGACTGTAGTGCACAATGCACAAGGCCCCCATAACAGTTAGGGTCCAAAAAGTTTGACCTCCTGTGCCCTAGTTCGTTCATTCATGTTGATGTGGATTGTAAATTCATTCTAGCAGGACAGCCAAAGTTCAGAATATGTGTCCTCCAGTCCGTCCTCAAGTGGGGTGCATAGCATATCCTCAAAACCCCAATTTCCAAAAATGAGTTTCCACTGGATCCCAAAAAGGGAAAATAAAATTATTTGTGAAACTTTTGGATATATTCCAAATATTACACTAAGACTGTGAAGACGCCCGTGTAACAGCACGTGCTGGGTTACGGGTGCGTACCGAATCCCCAAAAGCCGAATCCCTGAAATTAATTTCAGCCGGATCCCCGAAATCAAAATTGACACTAACAAGCCTAATTAGGATGCACATACATGGCCTCCTGAGGTACATAATGCCACGCTAAGTATATGTCATGTATCAGAGTTCAAACAGTTTTCAGGGGATTGACCGCTTTCTATAAAACAGTTTTCTGGAAATCAGGCTGTTGTGTATTTTCAGTGTTTTGGATGATTCGTGTTTTGGGGATTCGGGACGAACCCTGTGATAAGGCACCCTAAAAATTGTCATTTTATTTTTTTTCGCCCGAGGTAGTTAAGATCCCTCACGCTCTAAGATATTAACAGTTGATTGAAATGTTAAGCTGTTATGTTGGGGTCAACCCGAATCCCCGAAACCCGAATCCCCGAAAACGCTGAAAATACACAAAAGCCCGATTTCCCGAAAACAGTTTTATAGAAAGCGGCCGAACTCTCGAAAACTATTCAAAGTTAATTTGTAAACTCGTACATGACATAGACCTAGCGTGGCCTTGATGTATCGCGATATACTGCCTATTCACCTGTTTATTTATAATTTTAGTCTAAAATTGATTTCGGGGATTCGGGCCGGACCCGTTATGTTATGTTAAGCAGTTATTATAATTATATTATTATTATTAATTAGTCCATACTAGTTTTTGGGATTTCGAACGCCATTGTACAAAAACTGTTTTCGAGAATTGGGTCTGTTTTGCACTTTCATCACTTTTCGGGGAGTCAGATTTCGGGGATTCAGATAGACCCACGCAGCACGACTTGTGAGCGATAATGTAGTCCCTTAACAAAACTACTTGGCAGAATATTCTTAAAACTGCTTAAAATATTTCATCAAAACAGCACATATTCACACAAACCAGCGACTTAAATGTAACTTTTTCTTCGTTAAAATCGCTGGTTTCCAGTTCCTCCATGGCTTCAGTATTTTAATTCGTTATAAAACACGTCTTTATAACAACATAACACTGCGAGCGGCCAACGCATGCATGCACGAGGCCTGTTCCACTACTGCTCATGGCTTGCTCGGAGTATGACGCTCGGAGTATACTCGAGTATACTCAGCCAAAATATATTCAGCCAAAACGGAAAACAACGGCGGATAGAGCATAAATCGGTATCGTCGTAATAATCGTAATCTCCAAACTTCTAAAGTGCCACTCGAAGGCAAAGCGCAGGACACCAGCCTATTCACCAGCGCTGACCCTATTCATGAGCGCTGGAACATATACACGACTCACGAGCGCTGAAATCGTGTACGCAATGGTTACTCTGCTAATGCTTGTACAGATGATTTCCGTGGTAGTTACCTGTAGGCCCTAGTGTTCGGTTTCTAATTAGCAATGTGAAAATTTACATTTTATTTTTGCAAATATGGATTAATTGTTTCGTATTCTCATTTTCAAATCGTTATCATAGTCACACTGTATTAGTATTATTCTTATTACGAGACCTGCCACTCGATCAGTTGAATTATACTTGCTCACTCACTCGCTCATTCTTTGCATATGTTTCATGGCCGTCTCTCGATTCCAGAAGAATCTTGATTACTATAGTTGAAGATTAACTGTCAATGTTTTGATTTACGATAAAGCTATCTGGACGTTCGTAACAAATATTACACGATTTAATATTATAATTATCACTGAAGTTTATGTCTAGTTGCATATCGCAATGGCAATCACAAGAAGCTGTTCTGTTCTGTTCTCATCCATCCTCGAAGCGAGGGTTGGCCCTTTGGTCGCGTCATGCACAATCCTTCTCCATTGTTGTCTGTTCTCGACCATCCCTTATCAGTTGCTCAACTGAGAGTTCAGTCCATGTTCTGATGTTATCCATCCATTCATTTTTGGTTTTCCATGGGAGCGAGAGCTTTGTCAAAAGAAAATCGATAGACAGGTATGTTAAACCACTTAAAGATCTTTGTTTCTGCAACCGCTCCTTAGTCTATGCTGCACCGGCTCTGTGGAACGATCTCCCAAAAGATCTCCGCCAGTTTGCTCATCCTCCCATATCCCCTGTTGACATTACCTCTCCTCCGCTTGCACTGTCCTCCGCTGCTTTCCACTCACGACTGAAAACCGAACTCTTCAAGCTATCCTATCCTGATTCCATTCCTGCGCCACCACACAACCGCCATCATCACCGATTACCACCGTAGTAGGCCTACCCTGCTGTCTCCTCGGCTTGACCTCCCGGACTCTGACCTGGCACGGAACGGATAAGGCGGACATGGCTATTGCGGACTTGATTTGATATAGCGCCGGTGATTAAGCTGGTCTCCCTGACGTGGCTTTTGTGTGGCGCTGAAAAATTGCGGAGATTTACATTACATTACATTTGTTATAATTATGTATATATTGTATTGTGTATTCGCTTATTCAATCAAACAGCTGTCAAAACGCAGTTGTTAACTATCTAACGAAGGATAAAAACTAGCGAAACTTCAATATTTGGACTCTTAGCGCTCATAGTATTATAGTAGTTCACACGCGCCACTAAGCATTAAACTAAAGTAAAAATTATGATCCATGCGATACAAGTGCGTGTCAGTTTATGCGCGTTAAGCTTGGCAGATTTGTCTGGAGTGGCCCTGGCTTCCATTGCTTCAGTTTTGCGGCGTGACTTTGTTTGATAATCTGTTGATTTCAGAAATTCGAGGTATATATCCCATTATTGTTGGCTAACGGCCTTTAAACGAGACAAGAGAATCTTTGTTGATGTTTTATTATTGTTACCATTTTGTGCCAAATTTCCTAAAACCAATAAACGAGACAGATTTGAGCTGTTTCGCGCTTACTTCTATTGTCAGAAAGTTAACATGGTGCATTAGTTACATCGTAGTCCTTTGAAGTTGTGAACTCCTGTCGATTAAAAATCGTACTATAGGATATCTAGATTGTCTAGAGGGATCCGTTTATAGTTTGTTCGGCGTGAATTTGTTAGATAATGTGTTTCTATAAACTCATCCTGTGCAGTCTCGGAATTATCTAATAATTTGCCAGTGTGATAGTGAGTGACTTTTAGAGTAACCACGGAAAATGATGACAAATTTGAGTGCAGAACAAGAGTTTTGGACACAGGGGTACCAAAAATAATTAACTGATTATAGTTTTTTCACGAAGATTTTATAGATTGTATTGGGTATAACCTGGGATTAAGATTGCTAAAGGGATATGAAGCGGCAACGCGTCAGCCAATCACAGCTCGTCTTTTCTGATGCATCGCAGGCGATGTTTGTGGCTTCATCCGGGTACTTAGCAGGGGATGATTTGAAATAAATACAGCACATGGCATCGGTCTAGACGTGTTTTTTTTAGCGATTTACAGTTAGGGACATAATTATGCGTTTTCTTATTAATAAAAGTCGTTTTTATTTAGTTATAACGTCAGCTGTAAGCGACCCATGTTTGACTAGCCGATCCGTACAAGGGTACCGGAAGTAAAACTCAGCCACACACATAATCTAGACCAAAGACACTATATTCATCAGCTTCATATCCCTTGCAATCTTAGTCCCAGGTATAACAAGTGAATTTTGATCTCTTTTATACTTTTTGTGTGAATTTTCAACCTCTCTCCAGTCTAAGCCATTTGCTCATGCCAGCAAATATTGCACTCAATCAACGGATATTTTGACTCTTGCTGTGCCTTTCACCAAGATAGTGTTGGGCTCCCAGGCATTCTCAGTGGCTGGTCTGCAGCTTTGGAATTCACTGCCGAGTTGTGTTCATTCTATTAGATCTCTACTAAACTCAACACTCTCATTTGTTTCAGCTTGTCTCCAGTTTCTCTGACGTATCAGATATCATCGTGGCTTCTCTGATGGACTAAATGACTCTCACTAAGTTTCACTCAGAAACAACCCTCGATTGATGCTTTGATCATAGTAACAGCACTATAGGGACCTGCGAATTACAAATTTTCAGTCGAATCGAATCGGGGGTAAAGGTTCGAATGCTAATCGAATCTCGAATCGAATCAGCGGATACCAGTTTGATATTCATGAAGCGTACCACAGTATCAATAATCAATAACTTTTCTGCAGTTTAAAATCAATTAAACTAAACATTAAGCTAAATAACATAATTAAAAATAACACAAATAATTTATGAGTCCTTGGGTCGCTCGCCTAGCAAAGGTAGGCCTAAGGGCGAGCGGTTAATCGCTCGCCTAGCCGAAGGCATCGCACGTACGTCAGTCATAGCTCGATGAGTTTGAGTTAGACTCCAAGACGATAGACGAACCTGGAGCCAGACCATTATTTTATTTACGTAATTACATTACTTTAATTTACTTAGGTGAATGCGTGCTGTGACCTAATGACTGCTGAGTGATCACTCTAATTTCGTACAATATGATTGGCCATAACAACACGGTCGACACCTCACGCCTCGTGACATCATTCGTAAAGTCACTAAATAACTACAGCTATACGAATACGATACACAAAATACGCTGTACACAAAGCTCTGGAGGTCGACCCCGCCTCGCTTGCCTACTCAATCCAGTGCGATCGATTTTCAAGCCGCCTACTGTTTCAAATGAGAAGCTCTGAGTATAGCATTCTAATTATAAACTCTGTTCTTGCCAGAGGGTTTGCTGTCATTGCGTGCCGCGTTGCACGCAGAAATTAAACAACCAATCCACGCACAGTAAACAATTAAAACAGTTTACAAAGTGCGTCAAAGGCTAGTCGTTTTCTCAAAAATGATTAGAAATTTTTTTAATCACGACATCATTTCGAATCGAATCAAATACTGCCGTCCGATTCGTTTTCAAATCGAATATCGAAGCTTCTCAGGTCCCTACTAGTCATCATGTACCACATTCATTTATTTTAGCATGGTTTACTACATGGAGTGATGGGTAGTGGTTAGGTGTGTGTGCCAAAATGTGCTTTACTGCAGCACGACCATCAAAGGTTAAAGTATGCAACAGCAATGAAGTAAATCATATCCTGCATTTAATCTGTAACATAAAATTTGTGGATTCTGCCAGGCTACTAGCATGCTTGGCAACTGAAATGGGCATTTGTTTGATCTGCCAACTGTGTCCAAAAGGAAGGTCTGCCCAGACAATATTACATTAGTCAATCCTCTGTTAACAACGTCATATGTGGATAAGATTACTGCAATAAGAATATATGTACTTGTATGTCATTGGGAAATAACCAGCAGCTGGTTGAGGATTCTAATATATAAAATTCCGTGGTTTTTAGTGCTGCACTTAATACGTGAAATCTCTCATACTGAGCTGAAGACAGATTTCTTAACTTGTTTCAGAATGAATGCAGAGAAGCTGAAACAGCTGGAAGCTCAAGTTCGTATTGGAGGAAAGGTGAGTCTAGCAGTCATTTGTGACTGAAATCAATTTGGAAAAACAAGAAAAGTTCCTTATTTGAAAAAAGTACTGGAGCAGAAACTTGTTAAAACAAAACGAAAAAGTCATACATTTAAAAAATCTGCTGCAAGATCGCAAATCACAGTTCATTGTTAATTAGCACAACTATTATAGCACCGGTATCTGATGCCCAAGGCTGTAATTGATGTCACACAAATACAAAGGGTATGTGTGAATGCTTTTCCTTTAGAAGTATGAGTTCAGGTACTTCTACAACAAGTTCAAGTATGAATGCTAGTATTTTGATGGTAAAGTTGAGTTGGAAGGACTTGATATATATACATGAGCAAATTCATATATGTAAGCAAATTTGTTACACTGCTACTCAAATAGAAATACAAGTAGGGGCCTACTAAGTACTATATAATATCCCTATACAAAGGATTTTGTTTATGATTACATGATTTATTTTAGTGGTTACCTTATTCAGCATAACATAATTTTCTATATTGGAAAGTATATTCAGTGTTGACTGTAGAAAATGTATGTAAAAAGCCCAAGTTGTAGCAATAACAAAAACTTTATTTATATGATGTCTTTCTAAACATTATTTCAATGAAACCTCAACATAGATCTGCCTAAAATGACAAATGTTGAAACTTGAATGTACTGCAGATATGCCCCGTCATTCATATAGTCATGCCTCATGCAGTTATACCTTCTAGCAGTTTCATTCCAATTCCATATGACTGTGAAGTACCCATCCCTGCATAATTTAAAGAATTATCATATTGAGTTCACCGACCCCTGTGTGTTCCACAGACAATCAGCTGACTGTGTGTTTCAGGGCAGTGCACGTCGCAAGAGGAAAGTAATTCATCGAACAAATGCAACTGATGATAAAAAGCTACAAGGAACTTTGAGAAAACTTGGTCTGACTGCGATCCCTGGAATTGAAGAGGTTCGTTCTTTAAGTTGCATGCATTTGATGTAGCTAGTGTAAGGAGGCGCTAAATTTGTAAACTGATGGCTGCAGTAATATCCGTATTAAAGTCTGTTGTGCAAATGAGAAACTAGTGTGCCTGAACATGTATGTCTAGCATTATACCTCTACACAACTGAAATTAGTGTAATTGCATTAACTTCAGAAAGTTTAGCGATGATGTGAAACACTATTAAAGTTTTGTCCATGTTCTGTCATTCCATTGTCCAGATATCTAATTAATTATTACAAAGAAGTGACGCAGGGATTTAAAAAATCTCTCTGTTAACCTTTACATAACAGTTTATGGTACTGTTACATAAAATTATATTAAAAGTTTGTCTACCACACAGTTTAGGTATGGCTAGTGTGTATTTGTAATTCTGTTACCATGAAATTACCATGGTATATTTTATCCCTCGATATGCTAGACTGCGTTAAGACAACTTGGGTATAAAGTGATTCAGAAGACTTTTATGTGCATTTTGGTTTTACATGTACCATTATTTTTCTCATAATGCAGAGACCTTCCATCTGATTGCTATGGTTGCACTTGTGTTTTCCTTCTGCGTAACAAAATAACGAGAGGTTTATTGGCTCCAGGTTATGTGGTGCCAAAAGATTTTAGTGCAGTGTACTTTCCTATTCATTTATTATAACTGATTTCCTAGTTATTATGAAGGCAGGTTATGATGAATATTAACTGTGTGTTAACTTGTACTACTTCAATATAGATGTTCTCATTAACATTTGATTTATGCTTATTACAAATATTACAAGTTGTCCGGTGTGGTACAGACGTGATGTGTTGCACCAGCGGCAGCTTTACTAAGTTGTCAAGTTACTAAGTCGAGCTACTGCTAACGCATTTGCTGTGTATGTACTTATATTAACTTGTACATTGGGGTGCTTGATATTGTAATGGTTAGCATGCTGGACTGTTAATCAAGAGGTTGGGGGTTCAAATCCCACCAGCCTGCTTGCCAGAAATTTGGTTCGAGATTTCTGCTCCACCTATAGCAAACTAGCAACTCAGCTATAATGAGTACACCTGCTGTACTCTGTCGGTGGGAAGATGAGACGGCGAGGGAGAGGACTGGCCACTCACCCTCATGTGCCGAGGCTAAGAAAATAATAATAATCCAACTGAACTTTGTTTGGATTTAAAGGTGAACATGATCAAAGATGATGGTGAGGTGATCCATTTTAACAATCCAAAGGTTCAGGCTTCACTATCATCCAACACATTTGCTGTGATTGGTCATGCAGAAGTCAAACGTAAGTTTTTAAAATTATTATTATAAGTCTGGATTTTGCTTCATCTAGAAAGAACTTTTGCAGAAAATTCGTTGAGTTGTTGTCTTGTGCAGAGGCAGTTTCAGCAATACCATTTGTGTAATTTTGTTGTCTCATAATCATTCATATTCCAGTATTTCTGTATCTTCCCATCTACTTTCTTAATTCTTGGCTTTTCGTTTCTACAATGTTCTGTTTGTTAATTGGCTGCCAAATTAAATGTGTCCATTTTGCACTGTTTAAATGCACCGGCATTGTTAGCCTTTGTAGCACTTTTTAAAAACTAACTTAGTAATGCAGTCTAGTACAGTTTGAAGTCACCGGTTTGCAGTTTACAAGAAATTGTTATTTCAAAAAGTTAAATGATTTTTGGTTCAGCATTGTATGTTCAAGTTTACACGCCTTCCTGTTTTTCGTATAATTAACAGACCTTTGAATTGAAATTTGATTTGAAAGGAATTTGATTTGAAAATTGCTTTTGTTTTTGGATAAACTTTACAGATATTGAGAATTTCTTCATTTTGGCAAGGCTTCTGTTAGGTACCTGGTGTCTGTAAACAGTCTTGAATACTATTCATATGTTGTGGTATGCGGTAGGTTGCTCTTAGCAGCTAAGAATGATACTTTTCTAGCAATATGATGATGTTTTAAAATAATCTGTATAAAAGTTTGGATAGCAATTTAGGTTTTTTAATTTATAGATGTGTTGAAATAAATGACTGGTTTTAGAAATCACTGAAATGTTGCCAACAATACTGAGCCAGTTGAGAGCTGAAAACCTATCCTCAGCTTTGAGGAAACTAGCAACGAACCTACCAGTAACTGAAGGTAAATAGCAAGTATCATCAAACTCTATGAGAATAATTATGCCAATTTTGTAGCACATAAAATGTTCTCTGTTTGCCTCTAAGTTATCGTATGCATTGGCAACTCTGATCGATTCAAGTGATCCTGGACAATGGCTAGCAAGTCAGCTTTATGTGACATTATTACACATTTATACAGTACTTTAAGCTGTCAACAGGATTGTGAATAGTTCATCCTTTGCAACAGCAATGATTTTAGCACAAGTTTGCATTTTCATTGCAAACTGGTGTGTACTTTTGTAAATAGTTTTATGCTACCGATATCTGATTAAGGCAGACAGAGAACATAACGTGGAACTTAAAGAGCCATCTGTATAGGCAGTTGCAAGAGCAGGGTGTCTGGCATAATATGATTGACGCATTTATTGTAGAAGGTGCAAATGGTGAACAAACAGGAATTGCAGAAGTTGATGAAGATGAAGAAGTGCCAGGTTTGTCATTTTGTGTCATGTTAGTGTAATGTCATGCATTGGAATGGAGAGCTTCTTAGCGCTGCTTTCAGACAACTTGTTAAAGTTATCAATGTAACACAAACGTAGCATTCAACTGCTACACTGACCAAGTGCAGAGGAACTAAAGATGCAACAGTTTGCTAAACAACCTACTTTAGAGAATGGACTAGCTGCAGTAGCTGTTTATTTGCTGCAATGTGGACGATTAAAACAGAAAGAACCAGGTTATCTTGTGTAGTGGAACAGAGACACAGAGCATTTTAAAACAGAACGATTACTATAAAATTTTATATAGATCTGGATTTTTCCTTTCTAGTCTCACCTTCAAATGTCTACTAATATTTTCTTTTGAGTGACTAATATTGATTTGTTATAATGGTGTTCAGTAAACTGATTTATTGAGTATCTAGGGCTCATTGAGCTGTAACAGAGAAGTTACAATTTTTTATAGAAATTAAAGGAAGTTTTTAGTTTTGCATACATGATTTTTAGTTCCTGTACAAGTAGGTGCATCCCAAATATGACTGGTACTAATGCTGATCTTATTATTGTTGTCCAGAGTATTTCCATTTTTAAATATTTGAAGCTCAAAGGACAGATCTGACAAAATCTAATAAGCTTTATTGGCAATTCTATTCTTGGACTGAAATGTTAAAAACCATTGAGTGGGGTGACTCGATTAAGTGATTGTCATGTAATTATCCCATATAAGTCGTGTTTATGTAATTATTCTATACCTCATAGTTTTGACTTTTCATTTTCTGCAGCTGAACGCCTAGATTCCCCTCTGACTTGACACAGTGCTTGTGAATAAGCTGGTGCCCTGTGCTTAGCTTTAGAGTAGCACTCTAGAAATGTGAAATTTACAATTCTGATAAAATGTTTGGTGCCTAACTGATTTTCTGTATGTGCCATTCTGCTTCAGATTTGGTTGGAAACTTTGATGATCCGTCAAAGAGTGAACTGTCTTAACACACTCACAGTTGCATCCAGCTGCAATCGACCAATTATTAGACCACTAACATGCACAGGCTTATAAACAAAGTTAGCCTTTTGATGGTGTTTTATCATGTCATTTTGTGAGCAAAGTGTAAATAAAGCATTTTCACTGCTTGTATTATTTCTGCCTTGTTAATCATTAGTGTTGTAATTGCATGTTAATCCTTTAAGACTTTAATGATGCGCTGCATTGGTTTCCCAGTCACTTTTAGTACACTTTCTTCGTAAAAGAGTTACTGACGAGGAGACACTACCAGCTACTTGGGAAAACAATACAGCTCGTCATTAAAGTGTTAACCAGAATTCCGGTGATCCAACCTTTTAGGGAGTTTGCTTCAGCAAAAACACTATATGTGTTAGTACTGGCCCTTCATTGTGGAATTGGCTTCCTCCTTCGGTCTGGGCTTCACTACTATCTGGTGGTCCTGCCTCGGCTTTTTCGTTGTCTTAAAACTTGCCTTTATTCCTGAGGACTTTCGCACTGGGAGTGCCTGGCCTCTGATTGGTGGCACTGGGTAGAGGCACCTGATAAGTTTCGAATTGAAATACAATACTTTAGGTGGTTGGTTAGATTTCCTCCACAGTGTAATTTCAGCATGTTCCACTTCCATATTTTGAACTTCTGGTTACATCAAATAACTGCAAACACACAATCAAAACTGTTTTCTCGAACTTGCGTATCTATTTTGCTGGTTGTGAAGTCGGTTTTCAGTCCTTGCAACACTACTTACTGACTGCAGATATTTTAAACTTATAGGACCACACTGCAATTTAATACTGTTAGCGTAGTGTTCATTGATAGACAAATAACAAATGTTTCGTGACCGACTACAGTAGCACAAGACAAAGAACAATGCACATGTATTTCTGGTTCACTGGGAATGATTAGTTAATTCAGGCTATGCTTGGGCCTAGTATACCTCAACCGCAATTTACAAACCTAAATCCTGGACCTACAGCTTCTGAAAGGCAAAAGCTTTTGCCTCAATTTATAAAGACCAACCTCACTACTTGTCAGCAGTATGATCTATATAAGAGTGCACTTTTTAAATAATTTTGTCAGAAGAAAAATAAGCCATCTGCTGATGACAGAAAAGTGTTATGCATAAAAGACAGCAAGTCTAATACTGGTAGGCCTACTAGTGTTGTAGGCATTTAACTGTACCAATCAACACATCAATAGAATTTGAAAAAAGACAAAATATTGGCCACCAATGATTCCAGCAACTCCAAATGAAAGAATTGGAGCACCAATAGCTGATTTGGAGCACCAATAGCTGATACTGAGCAAACTGATTTAAGCAGGCCCAGGTCAGTGGCTCATCTTAATGTTGATTACAGATAGTAGATTTTAACTATCACTTTGTTTTTCTAACAACTTTCAGTTAAGTTTGCAGTTACTGGAATTGTTGGAGAGATTGCTTTACAACTGCAAATTAAACTTAAATTAGATTATCTTTCTTATTTTGCAATTGCCAGCAAGTGTACACATGGCAAAGGATGATTTCTTGCAATGCACATATATTAGGCTGTATGGTTGATTCCTAACTTGAGGAAGAGCAGTCCTTTAAGCAAACCAAATTTCTGCCTTGGAGGGTATTTGAACCCCCGACCTCTTGATCAACAGTCCAGCACACAATCACTACACTCTTGAGAACCCTCTATTCCTAACTTGAGCATCTAGAAAATGCATCATCTATGTTCTCACTTTTAGGTTGTCATGCTACTTTAAATCAGCCTCACCTGGTCCAACTGTTAACAAGTTGTGAAATCTCCATGAACATCGGCTTTTGTACATGATCAGAATTGTGAAAAGTAGCCTACACACTTTATTTCTAAACACAGTGTGCATTGTATTTTCATTTAGACAAACTGTCTTAAATCAATAGCAACCAAAACATATAATAGCTGCTTTGAAGTTGTGCTAATCGCAAATTGTTTGAATGTCGAGAGAAACTATTAAAGCTACCTAGCCAAGTACACTAAGCTAATAATAAAATAGGCCTACCAATTAACAGTGACAATTAACATGTACTGTGAAAATAGAGAACTTACACTGCAGACTAAGTAATGGGACATACTTGGTACCAGTTAGTGGAAAGAGTCGTCCGGCTTAGACTTCTGAATCGCAAAGCATCCGTTTCCTACCAGTATTTGTATGTTGAACTATATTCACATATACGACCTACATAGGGGCCAAGATTGGTTGTTTATGGCATGCTGGCAAGGTTACGATGGAGCACTTCGTGATCACGAAGTCCAAGCCTCTATGTGTACAGGCTGTAGTTCAGAGTACATGGTGTCACTGATGGCTAGCTACTGGCCACATGTATTATGTTGACCAGGTGAGGATACTTCACACCCTGGGCAGGCAGACCTGCTGTGGTTTTGCAACATGGGTCATGGAAACGTTGTTTTGGCCTTCTGATCACAATAGGTTTAATATGCCAGCAGCTGTAAGGGTGAACTAAATTTAACTTTGAAATGACATGAATGCTCATTACATCTGTGTGCTAGCAGAAAATGGCAATGCACACTGTACGTGTACAGCTTAATGAACAATTTGTAACTGGTACACTCACATTTAAAGTTTATAGTTTAGCATAGGCTTCCTGTCTTTCACGGTCACGGTACATCAAGTTTATTTCTATACAGTGCTCTTATCTGTGCTGTCCCCTTATCATTTACAACTAGGGGCCGTCCATATATTACGTACGCAAAAATTCGGGAAAATTGGACCCCCTCCCCCCCCTGTACGCAAGCGTACTTTCTTCCGCACCCCCCCCCCTGCGTACGTACGCTTGACGCACACCCCCCCCCCCGAGAAGACCAGCCGCAGAAAGTGTCTCTCTGCACTTTAGGCCAGATTGAAGGATGAGTGAGGGCCAATATAGACAAATTATAGGTGTCTCGTTCACAGCACAGAATAACTTCACATGGCTTTTATATCATGTAATAAAATGCCATCGGACGACTATAGGACAATACAGAGTTATAAATAGGCTAATGTGGACGTCATAATTCGAAATTTATTTTGCGTACGTACACATTTCGGCCACCCCCCTCCCCCCCCCCCGTACGCACCCGTACGCAAAATCGCCAAAATCTGACCCCCCTCTTTGCGTACGTAATATATGGACGGCCCCCTACCTGTCATATAACATCATTTGTTGATCGTTTGTGCTGAAGAAATCGATCTTAAAATTAAAATTTCATAATAAGTGAATTGCGTTACTCTATCACTTCGCATTTAGCAGTCATCAGTGTTACACTAAAATCGAACAATATAAAAGAATTCAAACCATCAACACAGATTTTTTAGTTGAATCCAAGTTGAATTTATGATATAATTAATCTACAAATATTTAATGCATTTTCTCATTCATTTACATATGGTCTGCTAAAGACAGACAGCCTATTTAATTGTTTGTGAAAAGACGTCTGCCAAGCCAGGCGAGAAGTAGAAAAAAGATGACCACTGGAAGAGTAGTTGGAACAAGCATTATGTAGTAGATAAAACCATCGAAGTCGGACATTCTTGTGTACCAGCTTCTGTCTTGCCTAAAACATGATCAGTAGCAAAGTCTTAGCAGCAGGAAAATCCCATGGGTACCTATTAAATACTTATCCCAAAATGTACTTAAGGGCTGAATTCATCAACACCAAAGTCAGATATTAAATGCACATGTTTAATATTAATAATGCCCTACCATCTAGCAATTGATGATACTGTCCTATTAACCTAGGACAGAGCATTATTTTCAACTAACTAGTAACTAATAACTAAATGGATTAAAACCTGCACTTTGGGGTCATACATACAGGACATCCGCAAATATGACCTACTTTGGACCCCTCCCTTCGCCTTGTCCACATTTGACCTTACCCATTCGTCTCCCCTTTGCAGACATCCGCACGCCAAATCCAATTTTAATCTCATCATTCTTTTTACAATTATTCCACCGTTCCTGTGCACATTAAGTGACAGTTCGGGTTTAAAATCAGGATGTGCAGTAATAAAAGCCGCTTTAAAGTCACAGTAAAGTTTATACCGCGCATGAGGTTTTAGGCAATTACCTCACTGACCTTTTCGTCTTTTGGGAAAGGTTGAAATAAGGTGGTGTTTTAAAAACTATCAAATTTAAAAATTAAGATGCCAACGTCTGTACTGGTCACAACTCCCCTTGTCGACATTTGGATGACCCCCTCACTGCGGACTGCGGAGTCCTTTATGGATGACCCCTAACTAACCCGATTAATAACCTGCACTTTCTTAATTCCTATGTGTGTCACCTTCTAACCTAGCACTCCAGAATTTGCACTGACATCACAGTTACAATGGCAGATCAAGGTCCAACAGTGGATCTATTGCAACAGTGCAGACGCCCATCTACCAAATCCCTGAGCAGTGTAGCACAATGCAGGCACTAAGAAAATGAAGGGTCTGAATGTGGCTTGTTTCATATCGGACATTTATTTAGAGATTAGACTTGAACCATATTGAATAATTGAGCAATGTAGGAGGAGAAAGAGCTGGGGAGAAGGATATGAAGTTGGTTTCAGCTGTGAAAGATGGTGGTCAACAGAGATGGCTTAGCAGTGTGGTAGAGAAGTGGACCCAGCCTTTTAGTCAGTAAATTTTAATATTAAAACCACAACGATCGAATATGAGTGACAATATGCTCACTTTCCCAACATTTCTCAAGAATAATTCTAAATGGTGCATGTATCATGACCAGAAAAAATACATTGTGTGTTTTAGTCAAATTGTTACAGAAATATCTCCTAGTTGTATTATAACCTAAGTACTTGTATTATAGCCTAAGTACTTGTATTTGTACTTGAAACCTAAGCACTTGAAACATCTCTGCAAAGAAGGTATGACAGGCCCACGAGATAATAGCAATACTACAATATGCTACTAGTACTTGGTTCACATAGGAACATGGCTGGGATCACATAACTAGATTAATAAATAACCAGATGATTTCACTCACCTCGTCAAACATGTAAAATTATGATTCCACTGGTTTTCTTGGTATATATTTCAATGATGCTTCTCTGCCAGCAATGATCGTGAACACCCAGACCAGAATGACAATGGCTGCCAGTACCTATGCATGGGACAACTTCAGTTGTTATTATTAGACTTTGAGCTGATAAACTATAGTACTATAGCTGAATTGTCTTGGTGAAGCATTTGTAAACTATGCAATCACTCAACACTAGCACATATTTACTTCATTCACATTGAGCAAATTAACTACATGGTCTGTTTACTCTCTTGAAACTTGTATAGGCCTACAGCTAGGGGTCAGCCGGGTAGACATTTTCCACTGACCCCTACCTACAGCACAAGATTTATCCAAAACCTACTGATAATATTACAGCATTGTATGGCCTAATGTTTGTTCTCCACCATTTTTACACCACTCACAAACGTCCTTATACATACTTCATTATAAATTGCAAATTTCCAGATAACAGAGTCAGATATATGGATCCCAAATTTAATTCTAATCCAACCTAATGACAACAACCTTGGAACCATGCAGACTCAATACATGTTTTGCACGTCTACCCAAGACCAATCAGTTACTTGACTGCTCTGTCAGTTCTATGAGCAGCACAAAATAACCAGCATTTTAACTGGTTGATGATTATACCAGTAACAGGAATTCGCTGTGTATTGCAGTGCTCTATTCTCTTCCACATTGGGACGGTCGTACTGTTTATACGCCCAATTTACCAAAACCTCTTCTGAACTGGACCAAGTCATTCTTATATTAGAAGCTGCCTGGGAATAAGGTGGTTCCCGCGACTTCACTTGTTGGGCGCTGTATAAATCTCGAGCTTACGATTACGATTAAACTTGGTTGTCTGACATTACGGAGACAAAAGAAACAGTTACTATGCTTCATCTAATTTCTATACAAAATAATATGGCGTCAGTATTTACCAAGTTGATCAAGTGACCAATAAAACCTCGACTCAAAATAAGCATTTTAACTATTACACATATAATAAGTAATTTCTGAAAAACGAGCACTCCACGAAGCAACCATGACAACAAAAGATCACTGATTAAACGAGTAAAACACAAACAATAAAGGGAGTAAAGCTGCGGCGCTAGTAAGTGAGTGAGCAGATACATTTGTGAGTGATCGAGGGCCTATGATAAACGGTGAGCATGATCATGATGGTGAGTGAGCAAGTTGTCGTCTAAGAACTTATGAAGCGCCACCGCTATAATGCCCAAAGCATCAGTCAGTCAGTGGTTGATACTAAGTAAAATCGCTGTGTAAGCCTAATTCCAGGCTGAGTCCGTTCGAAAATCAAGTTGGGAATAAGAGAAGACACGGAAACAGCCTACGGTGGAAATTAATTAAGGGCTTCTTTTCTATCCCATAAGCTGCTATAGCACAGATATTAAATTATTGACTATAGTCTCATCACCTCGTTGATGATTATAGGCCTACTCATCGACCTTTATTAATATAAGTCGATGGGCCTACTAGCTAGTCCACTAGTGACGTCACAAAGAGGACACACGAAATAATATATTAACTAAATTTGTTTTCAAATTTCAATAATGATAAGAATACCAAAGTTGTCAGGTTAATAGGTTAGGTCTTTGAAGAATACACTATCGTTTGTATTATAATTTTTAAATCTGATTCATATAAAGCCGAAAGGAAGCCATGACCCGGAGAGCCCAGATTACACCCCTAAGCCGTAATTTTCCTGGTTAACGGCTGGCTTGAGGAAATTTACGGCTGGTTTTTCGGCTAGCCGTAAAAGAGCATGAACTACCTTTTTTGGCTAGCCGTAAGTTTTTACGGCTAGCCGAAAAAGGTAGCTTACGCTTTTTAAGCGTGTAAACTACCTTTCTCGACTATAAGTGCATCAATCATTAACACAGTAATACACTATACAATAGGGACTACTCTTAAATCGAAAGGTGGGCAATATTCACTCAGTTTGAAAATAATTTTAGAAATAAATTCAAATAATTATGATAAGAAATAAACGGACATTTCATGTTTTCAGTTCACGTATAGGTACATTGCATCGAGTTCACATTCAATTACGATTTACGAGTATGTAATACTGATTGGAAGTTAGAACCACAAAATAATAGGGCTACCAGACATGTATGCATTAATAGGTGTAGGCCTATCCGCATAGCGAGAGAAAAAAGAATGAGATACACAGAAACAAAAAAGTGAAAATTCCGGCAATAGACTGCAGCCGCTTTTGAAGCAGAGTAGTAGGAGTGTGCACTCTGCACTAACTTGCATGAGAGATAATTAGAAATATTTAAATTTGAATATAAAACCTGAAGTAGAACTCGGAATATATGCAACATATCTATAGGACAGGCTGGACAGGTCCCTCAGAATAGATGATGAGACGGCCATGTGACCGACGTCAGCACTCAGCACTTAACCGCTCATTGAACACTAAGTACAAATTAGCAAGCCAGCGTGAAACCTTTTAATCACAGCTGCGTGCATGTTCTAGCCGAACTTTTTTCCGGCGGCTAGCCGTGAAATAACTCTCGGCAGTTTTTCGGCTAAGCCGTAAAATTTACGGCGGTTAATCGGCTTGCAGAAATTTTTTCGGCTCGGCGGCTAACGGCGGCGGCTTAGGGGTATGGCCCAGATCTTGACGACCAAGGCCAAGACAAGGATATAGCCTATATAAGGAAACGCGGGAGGCCGAGAAAGACCTGGCGAGCCACAATCATACAAGATCTGGACGACGGCGGAATGACATGGGAAGAGGCTGAGGGAGCTGCGGAGGACAGAATGATGTGGAGGAGCTGTGTCGCCCGATGCGCTGTCAGCGCGTGGAAGGACTAAGGTCTAAGGTAAGGATTCATATAATAAAATATTAGGCCTAGGCCTATATGATCAGCTGATACAATTTCAAACATCAATTTCGCGTTAGAAGATCGTCCGCCGTAAGGTAACAATCTCTCGCATTCAATATATAGGGCGCAGGACCTTCATTTTGCCTCAGAATAAAAATACGGTAGGCCCTAGGCCTAATGATTATAATAAGCTGCATGGTCTCCCTGACGTGACTTTTGTGTGGCGCTGAGAATTTTCGGAGATTTACATTTACATTACATTTACACAGAGGCGTAGCGACCGCCCTCCGTACCCTCCGACCGGAGGGGGCCCCGCAAGGAAGGTGGCCCATAAAAGTGGCAAAATATACGGAAATGGAATACATGTACACTTTTGTACAGTGTAGGGCGTAGGCCTATGTATACATAATATGAACCCTGTATTATAATTGTATATTACCGCAGAAGTGTACGGCAAAATTACGAATTTGGATGATTCCAGTTTCCGTATTGTAAAGGGCCCCGGACGAATGTTCGGAGGGGGCCACGTTCTTTGTTGCTACGGCTCTGCATTTACATTTAGGCCTACTATAGTGAATATAATAATAATCTGTCATTTGTAAGGCACCTAAACAAAATGAAATCTTGCACGAAAGCAAATAACAGAAATAAACTAATCATAGTCCATCTTTAAAAACAGATAATTAAAGTTTTAAGGTTAGTTTTGAAGATCGATGGTGATGAGGATTAGAGAATAAAATCCTGGAGTTTGTTCCATTCCAAATGCTCGCTTTCCAAATTTTATGAGTTATCGAATGATGGTGAAATCACCTTCAGATGACGATCTTAGGCCTAGTTTTCGTCTGGGTTGAAGAGAAGAACGTGGAGTAACAAGTGAAGAGACGTACAGAGGAGATGAGTTGGTGTAGATTCGATACATTAGGAGACAGATTTTGAAGTTAATGCGAGCTTGTATGGGAAGCCAATGCAGTTCACGAAGGGTCGGGGTGACGTCACTGACGTGGTCCTGGGGAGAGAATTTTGACAAGCTTTGCTGCATAGGCCTAATGGAAAACAGTCGTAAGTGGTTGAAGGGTGGATGCAGGAAGGCCACAGAGGACTGAGTTGCAGTAGGGCCTAGTCGATTCTGGAAATGACTAGAGTCTGAACTAGGATGCAAAGACAGTTTTCGCTTAAGCTATTCCTAACTTGCTGAAACTTGCAGAAAAAGTATTTAGTAATGGAGATTTGATTTTTCAAAGAAAGTGTAATGTCTAGGAGGCAGGGCTGTAGTCGAGCGTATACGCGGGTATACAGCGTATACTTACCTCTAGCGAAATTTGAGAGCGTATACTCAGCGCTGTAGACGAGGGTATACGCGGGTATACAGCGTACAGTGCACTTACATAATGCAGTGGTCCAAGTACTAAAAAAATAAATGACAATAGAAAAAACCAATAGTTTGTAAAAATCCTTGTTCTATGTCATTTTGGGCTATATGCTGGGCAAAATGACATAGGGTAGTCAAAAATGACATACACACTTATCACCCAATTTATCAGGCTTATATACAAATTTTACTAGTTATTATTTATAGTAAAATGAAAATTCTAACATATTATATGTTCAGGATATTGGCTTAACAGTCCTGAGATGTTTTGAGATGAAACAGCTGCTGCAACCACAATGCAAATTAGGAAATTTTTAAAAGAGAAACATTTTACCATGACAAAATATAACACTAACAACTGAGGGACAAGCATAACTGCAATTCCACTTAAACTGTTGCAAGTAAGTAAAACAATCTGATACTGATAAACTAAGCAATCATCAGCAAATAAACCGATATAGGCCTACCAGGTCAACAACATTACATAAAAAGCTTCCAATATGTGACTAACATTTAATGTATAAAAACTCAAACATCAATTTCTACAAGTCTACCAAACTTTGTCGTAGGCCAACATGACCAGTGCCCAACATAATAAGCAGAGCGATATCTATTGACTGCAGAAATCACACACAAAAATTTTTGTTCTTTGAGATGCATGCACATTCGCAATGTGCCCAGTTGTGGCAAACTGTGCACTTGATCCACGGCTCACGTTCACGCAAGTTGGAGAACAATTTACTACAAAACAGGCATCTTGTGTCTGCATCATCATTTAATTTCTGGCTTGAAGGCCTTGGCTCATTGGCCCTTCTAAATCATCCTGTAGATCACACCTCTTTTTGGTACGTTTGTGGTGTTCTTTGCTCTTTTTCACGGGAACTCTTTATTACCTCCTCAAGACTGAGCTTTCTCGGTTTTACTTTTTTGTCTCTCGTTTGTTCTGTTTTTGGCTATCATCAGGTACGGGCTGCTCGTCAAAACGGAAGCACCTTCGCTTGTTCTCTTAGTGCGGGATGCAGACTGTGATGAGTGTGTCATATTACCCGGTGATTTGTATGTCATTTTACCCTGTGTATGGGTGCTGGGTTGAGACCTACCGCTGTAGCCGCGGCGAAATGCTCCAAGCTAAAAGTTGTACGGGACTTGCTCGACATAATATGCTTATATGCATACACTTTACAACTGACTAAATTCCTCAATTTCTGCAGGTACCTTTTAAGCAGCCTTGACTGTCGTACCCTATGTCGTTTTACCCAGTATTCCGGGGCAAAACGACATAGGGTGTGTCATATTAATGATATTACCCGGTGATTTGTATGTCATTTTACCCTGTGTATGGGTGCTGGGTTGAGACCTACCGCTGCAGCCGCGGCGAAATGCTCCAAGCTAAAAGTTCTACGGGACTTGATCGACATAATATGCATAGACTTTACAAATGACTAAACTCCTCAATATATCTGCAGGTACTTTTTTAGCAGCCTTGACTGTCGTAAACTGTCAAATTGTATCGAAATGTCACAAATAATCTAAACATCAACCACACACTTCTACGCACGCCGCCATATTCGTTTACTAAAAATAGCAACATCAGATTCCATGCTGGAGGAAAGTAAGTGATTAAGTTGACTGTATATACTACGGTCCAGCCCACAGGCCACCTATGTCATTTTACCCCGGTATGTCATTTTAGGCTACTTTCCCCTATATGTTACAGATGGTATTTTATATTAAGTTTACAACATGAGAACTAAACTTAATATAAAATATAGGCCTACCATCTAAAACTGTTAATCCTTTGAAAACAGGGCTTATTTGCCTTAACTTTGATTATGTTCGTCATTTTCATTTCAGGCAATCTGTCAAATTTTTGTCGTCTGATTTCAAGGATTTTACAAAATCCCTGTTTTTTTTAGGGATTTTGTAAAGTGCCTGAGTGAATCAGGGCCGGATTCTACAAATTGCCTAAAGATTTCAGGCATTTTACAAAATCCCTGGTTTTACGAATTGCCTGTAACATATATACATCTCGTGATTTCGAAGACTTTGTCCGTTGAAGCCGAATCGCCCAGGATTCAGGATAGTTTCGTTTGAAATAGTTTGTTATCATTATCAGCGATCATCGCGCCCTTCAAACTTTTCGCCAAATCATGTTTAAATGACCTATGACGTCATCATTGCCATGACAACGCATTATCCCTTGCAGGCCGAACGTAACTTTTTACCTTAGTTCCGTTTGAATAAAATTCTTATCGCTTGAAACATAGCATGATTAGGAAACCTACTAAGTTGCCTTTTAGTCCAGCCAACTTCTCAGGAGTGTCGGGAGCTGGTTCGTCATCGCTGCAGATAAGGCGTATGGTAGGCTTGTAAAAGTATAGCGTCTTCCAGTTTGCTGGCTACTGCTGATGCAATGTATTGTGCAAGTCACGTTTCATCGGACCTGCAAAATAACGGCAAATTCAAATGTAATAACTTTTGTATTGAAACAGTTAAACTTAAGCTAATGTGAATGCGTTTAGCTCTAATGCAGAGTTGGCAGCTTAGTTGAGGTCTATGAATGCAACAGTGCCTATATGGCCTACGACGACCTTAAAACGGCCCTGCCTCCAAGGGGCTAAGAGTGTCCCAGTGTCATCTGGTTTCCTTACGACAGCCTCTACGAGTTCACCCAAAAGGGCGGCGCACGATGCTCTTGCCGGTCGAGGATGCTTTTGACGAGCGCGCCTCTTACGACCGGGTGCAAGAGGTTCGATACTGAAGGTACAAGAATAATGTTGTCGGTCCGAATCTGGCTGCGTTAGGATGGATATATGATTTTCAGGGTCTGCTGTAGGGGAAGGTGACAAAATTGCGCTGAGGGCTAGTAGGCCTATCTCTATCGGTGGTTGGTCAGATCCGGGGTAAAGAGAAGGCCTAGGCCCATGACGATGAATGATGCCATCCGATTAATGTGTTTTAAATTTTGCCCAGCATATATAAACGGCAAGTCCCGTTTCCGTTAGTCTTTGGTACTTAGGCAAGGCATCCGCCAGCTCCGTCGGTCAGAAGACCAATCTGTGATCAAAAGCTCTCAGATCGGTTTGCTCCGTTGAGGATTTCAGGGCGATCGAGGCCATTTCTTCGTTTCCGGCAGGCTCGGCAGCTGGTCCAGACTGTATCACTCCACAACACCTCCAAAACTTAACTTCGGTTGGAGTCGATTGTAACCTCATCCACCACCTGAGCGAATTGGTCAATCTGATGTTGGAAGGCAGCCCACCGGTCGAAGTTAACTAAATCAGATACGGGGCCAATCTGGTTGCTTTGAAAAAAAACAGACGGAGGCATCAGACCAATCGCGGTCGGATACACGTTGCGACGCCTAAATGCGCAAACACCCACGCTGTTGCCAGACTGTCTTCTCTGTTCGGCCCTATCCAACGTGGGGTTGGCATATCAGGATCGAGGCTGTTCAATACCAGTTTTGCCATTCCTAGTTCTTCAGTTTAATTAAAGGTGGTTCACATAATGACCGTAAGTGTACAGGTTTTCTTTAGTACTCTGTTGCATTCTTTTTCATCAGTTTGGTTAAGCCCTTCTTCTTTGCTATTGTTAAGATGTGTTGTTTAGTTACGATAATTCTTTAGTTTAGATGTGTTCCATATTTAAGAGAGCTCTGTAGTTTAGATGTGTACTTTAACTAAGATATGTCTTTAGATTAGATATGTTTCTTAGGTAATAGAGCTCTTTAGTTTAGATATGTTCAGTAGTTAAGATAGTTCTTTAGTTAAGATGTTCTTTTATTATGTTCTTTAGTTAAGAAGTGTTCTTTGGTTAAGATTGTTCCTAGTTTAGATGTGTTGTTTAGTTAAGATAGTTATTTGGTTTAGAAGTGTTGTTTAGTTAGGATAGTTATTTAGCTGAGATGTGTTTTTTAGTTAAGATAGTTCATTAGTTTGGATGTGCTCTTAAGTTAAGATAGTTCTTTAGTTAAGTAAGATATGTTCTTTAATTATGCTCCTTCGATGTGTTCTTTTGTTCAGATAGTTATGATAGTTCTTTAGCTAAGATAGTTCTTTAGCTTAGATGTATTATTGAGTTAAGATTGTACTTTAGTTTAGATGTGTTCTTTAATTACGAGAGTTCTTTAGTTTAGATGTGTACTTTAGTTAAGATAAGTCTTTAGTTTTGATGTGTTCTTTAGGTAAGATAGTTCTTTAGTTTAGATGTTTTCAGTAGTTAAGATAGTTCTTTATTCAAAATGTGTTCTTTATTTATGTTCTTTAGTTAAACAAGTGTTCTTTGGTTAAGATTGTTCCCTGGTTTAGACGTGTTCTTTGGTTAAGATAGTTCTTTAGTATAGAAGTGTTATTTAATTAATATAGCTAAAGATGCATTCTTTAGTTAAGATAGTTCTTTAGTTTAGATGTGGCCTTTTGTTAAGACAGTTCTTTAGTTAAGATATGTTCTTTATTAAGATGGGTCTGTAGTTTAGATGTTTTCTTTAGCTATGACAGTTTTTTAGTTAAGGTAATTCTTTAGTTAAGATAGTTCTTTAGTTCAGAAGTTTGCAGTAGTTAGTATAGTTCTTTACTTAAAATGTGTTCTTTAATTATGTTCTTTAGGTAAACAAGTGTTCTTTGGTTAAGATTGTTCCCTGGTTTAGATGTGTTCTTTGGTTAAGATATTTCTTTAGTTTAGAAGTGTTATTTAATTAAAAAAGTACTTAGTTAAGATTCATTCTTTAGTTAAGATAGTTCTTTAGTTTAGATGTGGCCTTTTGTTAAGACAGTTCTTTAGTTAAGATATGTTCTTTATTAAGATGGTTCTTTAGTTTAGATGTTTTCTTTGTTTATGACAGTTTTTTTAGTTAAGGTAATTGTCATATTAATTAATAGTGGGTAGGTGTTTTGTTAGGCTTTAGAGTGGGTAGGCGTGGTTTATATGTAATTATGTATATGCTTGTATAGTATAATGACTATATATATATATATATATGTATAGGAAGCTACTAGGATTGGACATTTTAGATTTAGTCAATTGCAAGAGCTGTATGCGCATGCCTGACAGCGTATTCTGTATATAAAGATTGTGTGTGTTATTATTAAATTAGTCATAAATTGTGTTTGACTCGAGTGGTTAGTCTGTGAGGCTGACAGTAATTCTTTAGTTAAGATAGTTCTTTAGTTAAGTGGGGTTCTTTTCTTAAGATAGTTCTTTAGTTCAGATATGTTCTTTACTTAAGATAGTTCTTTAACTTGTTTATGTTCTTTACTCTTTAGTTATGGTAGTTCTTTAGTTAAGATAGTTCTTTAGTTATTATGTGTTCTTTTGTTAAGACAGTTCTTTTGTTAAGACAGATGTATTCTTTAATTAGGCTTGTTCTTTAGTTAAGATGTGTTCTTTAGTTAAGATTGTTCTTTAGTTTGGATGTGTTCTTTAATTAAGTTAGTTCTTTAGTTGAGATGTGTTCTTTAATTATGATCTATAGATGTATTCTTTACTTAATATGTGTTCTTTAGTTAAGATAGTTCTTTACCTAAGATGTTTTCTTTAGTTGAGACTGTTCTATAGTTGTGTTCTTTAATTAAGATAGCTCTTTAGTTTGGATGTGTTCTTTATTCAAGACAGTTATGAAAGTTCTTTAGTTAAGGAAGTTCTCTAGTTAAGATGTGTTCTTAGTTAAGACATATATTCCCTAGTTCAGATGTGTTGTTTTGTTTAGATAGTTCAGATGTGTTCTTTAGTTAAGATAGTTTTTTAATTAAGATAGTTCTTTAATTAAGATGTGTTCTTAGGCTAAAATAATTATTTAGTTAAGATGGTTTCTTTAGTTGAGATATGTTCTTTGGTTAAGATGTGTGTTCTATATTTAAGATGTGTTCCTTAGTTAAGATGTGTTCTTTAGTGAAGACATTTTCTTTAGTCAAAAGTTCTTTAGTTCAGCTAGCTCTTTAGATAAGGTTTGTTCTTTAGTTAAGATGTGTGCTCTTCCGTTAGATGTTTTTTTTAGTTGACATAGTTCTTTATTTAAGATGTGTTCTTTAGTTAAGGCACGTTCTTTAGTTAAAGTGTGTTGTTTGGTTAAGACGTGCTCTTTATTTAAGTTAATTCTTTAGTTAGGATGTATTCTTTGATTTATATATTTTATTTAGTTACAATGTGTTCTTTGGTTAAGTTATGTTCTTCAGTTAAGATAATTGTTTAGTTAAGATGTATTCTTTGGTTGAAATAGTTCCTTAGCTAAGATGTGTTCCTCAGGTAAGATAGTTATCTAGTTAAGATGTATTCTTTAGTTAAGATATGTTCTTCAGTAAAGATGTGTTCTTTAGTTAAGATAGTTCTTTAGTCTAGATGTGTTCTTCAATTAATATGGTTCTTTTGTAAAGATGTGTTATTTAGTTAATATGTGTTCTGTAGTTAAAATATATGTTCCTTAGTTAAGATGCGTTCTTTAGTTGAGATATGTTCTTTGGTTAAGATGTGTGTTATATATTTCAGATGTGTTCCTTAGTTAAGATCTATTCTTTAGTGAAGACATGTTCTTTAGTTTAAAAATGTCTTTAGTTCAGAATGTTCTTAAGGTAATTCGTGTTCTTTAGTTAAGATGTGTTCTTTAGCTAAGATGTGTTCTTTAGTTAAGATATGTTCTTAGTTCAGATATATTTTATGTGTCCTGAAGTTCATTTGCTCTTTGCTGATCTTGCGTTATAATCTGTTACAATTGCTAGATGAAGATGAATGAAAAAAAGAATGAATATCTGCATGAAATATTATGGGTTTTGTTACAGATGTGGTGCTGGTGATGCTGCTGATGATGATGACAATTTTTCTGACAATTAAACTGTGTGCAATTGAAATCGAGAGTGGATTAGATGTTGAGGCTGCTTTTTCGTCTTCTTTTGTCACACAGCATGTCTTCGGGAACAGTTTCAGTGTGCCAATGGTCACCTGTAGTCTGGCTTCTGAATATTGCAACGGCAAAGTGGACTGTGCGGGTGCAAGTGATGAACCATTCGGATGTTGTAAGTACCCAATCGGATGTTGTAAGTACCCAATCGGATGTTTTAAGTACGCAATCGAATGTTGTAAGTACCCAATCGAATGTTGTAAGTACCCAATCGAATGTTATAAGTAGCTCTCTGTCTTACGGATTGACTGATATTTTGGAGATTGACCTGATTACGGCTTGGTTTTGGTGGGCCATCGGTTGATTCCTTCTGCAATAGACATCGGTGCTATTTACAATTACACTTACTTTGGAAAGTCTCTTTTGTCTAATCATCCAACCATAGTTGCAAAGTCTTAGCAACTTTTTAGCTTAGCCTCAGCATATGTGTTTCCTACCATGTGAAGCATGCGCCATCTCTGGAGTCATTCAAATCACAGCTAAAAATCTGTCTTTTTAAAGTATCATGTGACCGTCGCTCATTTTTTAACCTCATGTATAGCAGCCTTTTCTTTCACCTTGGCGATGCTACAACGCTATTTAAATAGTATTACTATTAGTATTAGTACTATTAGTATTATTAATTTATTAGCAGTATCATTATATGAGCCGGGTGGCCACTCCTTTACCTCCCCACCTGATTTTATCACCCACAGTGTTTGAAGTCAGTACACTAATTTTTTAGATGAATTTCCTTCTAGAGGGTGTTGTTGAAACAGTAGTTTTGAAATATATTCTGTTCTGGCATGGATTTGAACCCCTCCCCATGGGTTGACAGTCCAGCATGCTAACCACTGAATTTTCATGTACTGCTTTACCGTGCGTTAAATTGTATTCATTTAGTTTTGTGTTTTAGCGTATTCCAAGACAAGCTGTTGGATTTCACTTGTGTTAGCCGTTGCAACTTGAAGGACTGCAGTGATGGAAGCGATTAAATAAACTGCAGTAAGAAAGTCTATTCCCTTCATTTCTTGCACTGTAGGCCTAGTTTTACTGTTTCCAATCATTTTTATGCACTGCAGACATACAGTATTGTGCTTCCATCCGTACACTTTTGGGCTTTGGTCTTTCTCGGTGGCTGTTCTAAAGCTTTGGAAGTAATTGCCAAGTTTAGTTCATTCCTTTATGTCATTTATTTAAACCTCTATCTGCACTTGTTTTTCCCACCCTCCTCGGTTGTCTGATCGGCTTGATCTCCGTGTTCACCGGGCTAGGACCACCATTGTTCAACACCGTGCTTTTGCCATCCTTGGCCCTTCCTTATGGAACGTGCTCTTTATTAACTTCAACGCTATCAGCCCTATTTCTAATTTAGAGTCGGATTTCAACGTCAGGAAATGACTTTCCGCGGCGGAACAGGCACTTTTTTGCATCGGCGAGAGTAAATTCCAGCTTTCGTCGCACCTTACGCAGGCGACCACGGACTCGGAAGGCAACTTCCCGCTTGACTCATGCAGCTGCGGACTCTGCTCGACTCACCTGTTGACTCGACTGGCGACTGACCGCTGTGACGGCTGACTCGACTGAATTTTGTACCTACAACAATGAGTTGGGAGACCCATTTTATCCTAGGGGACTACATTTAGTCCTAGGGGACTTCGTTAGGTTCAATGGGACTCAATTGAAAAGCATGGCCGTGGGTGGGGAAAGGGAACTTCTATGGCTACTTCCCAGCGCTCCTGAATAAGCTGGTGCTCTGCGCTTAGCTAAAGAGTAGCACTTTAGAAATTTAAAGTTTACGATTCCGATTATGGTTGCTAAGGGACCTGGCTGGTTGCTGGTACTCTACTGGCCCAGCGTGAGAAGTCAGCGCCCTCTGTAATCTGTATCGTATCGTATGATTCGTATCGTAGGTCTATCTAGGAATTTAAAATGTGCCTTTTGTGCCTTTCTGCAGTATATACTTCATAGGTGGGATCAAAGAGGACCCCTAAACAAAGGCAGACCAAGCGTATAGTTGTGGATAGACAATAGAACCAAGGACAACATCACTTAGAGTTGGACTATCACTGAGAGGCGCACTGGACTTGACAAATAACCGAGGACTATGAAGAACATTCATTCGTACCCATCGCTGCCAAATGTTTGGCATCAGGAACTTATATATATATATATATATATATATATATATATATATATATATATATATATATATATATATATATCCGTGTGTGCGGCTGTTTATAATTAAAGCGATAACTGCGATATAAACTACATAATAGTTATTGTACCTGCTATGTAGGCCAGCGAATAGACCTAGATAACATGTACATTGTACAATGTACAATATAGAGGACTATGTGTAGGCGTGTTGTTTACGTGTAAACCAAATAATAATTATAATATCGTCATGCATGCGCAAAAGTGATATAAATGGCACCAAACAGCAGGAAATGTTGATGAAATCAAGCAAAGCAGCTTTAAGTGCCGGAGTTTCAAGAGTAATTATCTTACGACTGAATATGGACAAAATATGGACGCCTCTTAATTGTCGTCAACAACAACAGGTGTGTCGAACGTCGCTTCCTTTTGATGTTGGCCGCTGTTTAATTAGGTTACACCCTTATCCAGTATTAATGACTATAAGTCGAAAATAGACATTTGATATAACGCAGCAGCAGCAGCAGCAGCAGCAGCAGCAGCAGCGGCAGCTGCTGTCGTCGGGAGCCATTTGCTTTGCTTGGCGTATACGCCCTATAGGGCCTATTCTTTACACCTTTCTGTATTGTATGGTAATTACATGTAATGTAAAGAAGCCAGATAACATATTGAAACTGGATATTCTTTCCTGCATTCTATCGTAACACTTTAACCAGGGGCGCCCACAGCGTGACGCACTGGACGCACGTGCGTCAACCCACCAAATCAGATCCACACAAGGAATAGGCATCACACAGATATTTTTGTTAAACGGCAAGTTAAAGCATTACATGTTATCTAAACTGAAACTTATTATGAGTCACTCTGAGTCATTTTCAGTGTATGACTGCGAGCGGCGGATAGGGACGGGAGGGGTGTGCGTCCAATTTTTGGGGGTGTGCGTCCAATTTTTGTAAGCCTGCGGGCGCCCCTGACTTTAACTCTATAACAATGCCAATTCGATGCAGGTTTTCTTATCTACATCATACATGTAGAAGAGAGAATCTCCAGGAGCGAGTGAAGCGTCGCTTTTAGGCAAGGAGGAGAAGTTGTTGAAAAGATATAGTTGTCTCTATTGTCATCGATTTGCAGTAGTTTCAGGCATTGTATTATTTTAAATAGCTCATGCTGTATACTGTAATATATATATATTTATATATATATATATATATATATACATATATATATATATATATATATATACTAGATCCATGGGCGTCCGGAGGGGGCGCAAGGGGGCGCATTTGCGCCCCCTGGATTTTGCAAATATTTAATATTAATCAAATCTTTTGATTATTATGATTATTACAACAGTCCCAACACGATTGTCAATGCGAAGAAAAACATAATTATTTAGGTAAAGTCCTTGATCATCGTCTATTTTTAATTTTTGTCTATGCAAATTTTTTCTATGCAAAAGCGTCAGTTTGCCCCCTCAAAAATTTTTTTTACGCCCCCTAAAAAAATTCCTGCGGACGCCCATGACTAGATGTATGCACACACTCTGTCTCTCACACGCACACTAATGAGCACACATACACACACACACACACACACACACACACACACACACACACACACACACACACACACATGTATATAAATACGTCGATTTAAGCCAAATGCTGAAGTGTCGCAGAAGAGACATTACAGAGGAACCAGGGATCGGTTGCTATTCTGATGGCTTAACATCTTGAAGTCGTTGAGATTTTTGAAAAGTCTGGGGTTTTGAGGTTGGACCTGATAAGTTTGAAATCAAGCCCAGTGCTAATAATAGGGCACAAGGCTATTAATATGACAGTCATTATCATTATTATTGTTGTTGCTGTTATGGCTGTTTTTGTTATTTGTTCTTGGAGCTGTTATAGGCCTAAGTGTCATCTTTCTGTTTTTCCCGCTAAATCTGCGTCTTGGTCAACACATAGAGCCTATGACATGCGCTTTTGGGCCACCATTAAATTGCACTATAGGCCCATCCGCGTGGGTAAATGTTCAATTGTTCAGTATATTATTGTCCTGAATAGGCCTATGTGTTCCGAAACGTTGGACGCAGTCCTCAGACTGTGCAGCACGGGTGCGGACAATTAAGACTGTTCACGTGTAACAATTTTAAATATGAATATCTGATTGTTATAGTTGAATTGGTGTGTCACAAATTTCATAATAAACCAGAGCATTACTTTATTAGTAGCCCACAAAGTTAGAAGTGAATTGTGAAAGAAAATGCTAAAATATGTGCTCAATATAATCACACCAGCACCACTAAGGGTCTGGAAACGACCCCTTGGGTGTGCAATAAAGACTTAACTGTGGGGTCCTAAGAAAGACTAGGGGTTCAACCCCAACCCCCGACAATTCTCACCCTGCACATTCCTGCTAAGTTTAAAAGAATTTCAGCACGGCCTTTCCAGTACAGACTACAGTTTAAGATCTTGATGCTGGCAGAACGCTGCTGAGCCAAGTTCCGGTTTGAAGGGTGTTTGCCACATTTCCATTGACCTCTTCACCTCATTATATTTAGACACCAGAATTGCGCATAAGCTTTTTTTGTAACCAAATCACGTACGTGCTTCGTCTTGTCTTTTCTCGGAGGTTATTATGATAGGCAAGGAACAATGTCTTACATCGTTAACTGCAATTCACTCCTCATTCGATATTCAAGATTGGCTGTCTTTGATAACCGTAAATATCAATAGGCCTATATTGCACCCATATTGTATTCATCATGACTGCCCGTTGAGCAAAGAATCAAGTTTAAAATCTGTCTTATTGTTTACTAGGTATTACATTTAAATCAATCTTCGCTCTTTGATCATCCGTCGACATAAAAAAATACTGCATTCGATCAACGGTGGCTCTGATTCGTGTTGTATCTCGCACACGAACAGTAGGCTACGTGCTGGGCGGCTGTCGGGCGTTCGCGATGGTTGGTCTATAGGCCTAATTATTGTTAACTATAGCAATTAACTAGGCCTACTATCCCGGACCATGACTGATGTTAACTACAATTTCACTAAAAGCGGCCATCGATTGATGTCTTGTGTTTTGTGATAACGATGCTTAAGAGGACATTAGATAAGATTAGGACAAACTCCATGGTCTCTGGATCCACGTGAGACTGAGCACTGGAAATGCTGTATAGGGGTCCATAGAGTAGTGGTAACATCACTGCTGTGAAGAGCAGTAGGTAGCGGGATCGCTTCCCGCAACCCTCCCAAAGGTCCACTCAGCCTATCATTCGCGAGATGGCGCGTTGTTAAAATGAGATGTAGGACGTGATGGGCGCCTTGCATGGCTCCCGTATACAGTTAAATTCGACTTTGTAATAACTTGTGATCATCCGTTCATACTGATTTGTAATCATACTGCGTAATTGTCAGTTTGAAAATATTAAACGAAGATTATTATTATTTATTATTATTCCCAATGCCCCGTCTCATAGGGATCCAGGCAGGGGCGTAACTTTAGTCTAAAAAGTGGGGGGTACCAATACTTTGGTCTAAAAAGTGGGAGTACCAATTTCTTCTCCACTTTAGCTTTTCGCATGGCGCCCATTTTGAACATATTCCCTGCCAGTATTCTCATTAATTTTGGCTCTCGGTTTAGCTGTGTATCTAAGTATTTTCGTACTTTTGGTGGTGACTGCGTTCTCTGAGAAGGCACAATAATAAAATATTGATTGGCATTGTTTAAAAAGTGGGGGGTACAGTACCCCCCAGTCCAAAAAGTGGGGGGTACGGGTACCCCTCGTACCCCCCACAAATTACGCCTATGGATCCAGGGCCACAGTGTATCAGTAAAAAATGCATATATTTTAAAAGTTTATCTTCTTTAATTAAACTTATGTTCGTAGTGGCTACGTACTCAAAGTTATATCAATAATTTTTGTGGAGCTAAATTGTGATCGTTCGGATAAAAATGGCGGGAATAAAAGGATCTCCAGCCAAGGTTTACGAATGGGCTAAATGACATTGTAGGCCTACTTTAATTATAGCCAAAATGACCTGCGTGACAGCCGTTGCTCTCGATGTTAAAGTATTTGATTTTGTATTGGATTTGCTTCCTTCGACCTGTTGGTCAGTCGATAAAGCGGCCATTAACATTTAAAAAAAACTTTATATGTATTCTACTCAAGGTTATTTAAACCCATAGTAAAAGCTTTAGCTCAAATATCGAGGCCAAAAAGACTTAAGTCACCATGGATTCCGAGTTGACGCCATGGCAACCTGACCTGTGTGCCGACTCATCTGAGATAAACTATTAAACACTGTACAGACATGACGAAGGTTTAAGTTGTGGAATTCTTCTAAATTCCGTGAGGCTGTTTTACAATGCAGGATTATTGACCGAATTTTTCTCTGTTTATTGTCAAGTCATTTGTCTTTATAATACGCATTTGAAACTTATTATTAGAGAAAGTTATATTTAGGATAGCATGTCGAAATGCACGCAGAAAAATACTGTAGTTTTAAAGCGAGTCTGCGTAGGTCTAATAATTAGACTACTTGCACAACAGACATCAAATTAGGTAGACAAATTCACAGCCGTACAATGAAGAGACGGAGAAAGACGGAAAAACACGAAGGGAGACGAAACAAACACGGAAGAAAGACGTATAGGCTACGCATTGTCTGGTGAAGAACCCTTCGAACAATCAGGTGAAGAAACAAATAAGCAGAGACATAATGGTCATTGGCCATCATTCTATTAAATAGGCTACAGTATATATATACGTGCGTGTAAGGTCAAGCCTGGAGAGCATTGTTTTATTCATGCTTACATTTAGCAGTTTCATATCCCCGCAAACCTCAATGCCTACACACATAATACTGCCTACAATCCTGCACGCACGCATGTATAGGCTACACAGAGGAGAGAGAGAGAGGAAGAGGGAGAAGAGAGAGGAGTTCTATGCAATGCTAACGAATGCATGAACTGTTAGCATATAGTGGAGTCTTTCAAGTAGCCGGACAAACCGAAGCATTGAATCCTGCATGACTTGTGTGTTGAGCCTGCACTACAGAGCGCGTACGTGTGAAAGGCAAATAGTCCACTGGCAACTGACAATAGGACGCGTCTGACCAGCAGTTTTTCATGTCTTCTGTTTGCATTACTTCGCAACTGTTTTATGCAGATAAACAGAGAAAACGACCTGCAACCATACCATGCACAACCTACCATATATACACACATACACATGAAAGTATAGTTAACTCAACTACTTCGTGTATTGACAAGAAACATTAAAACGATCGTTCGTCGACCTATAGTGTTTCGTATCACGGCTGCAGAAGCAAATAGTCAGTTTCAGAGAAATCATCCCACGGAGCAGATGCAAAAGAATTTGTCGACAAATGGAGCTTTTTCCTGCGTCCGAATCTAAAACACAGATACGGCAAAACATCTCATACAGTCAGATCAGTTCAAGGGCATAGGCCTATATTCATGCATGCATGCATACACACATGCACTCATGCATACATACATACATGCATACATACATACATGATTAAATACAAACATATATGCATGTGCAAGCAAGCATGCATACATACGCACATGTATACATGTATACATTCATATAAAATTGATACATATATAACATAAAACAGTTTTCTAAATGGAATGCTGGATTACATGCATATGAAATATTTAAAGGCCATTATTTCATCTAGAAATTTCAGTTACAATTACAATTTCATTATGTAAGCTCATCAAACAATAATAATTACCATTGTACTTCTGTCTGTCCCGTGATCTGGTGTATCGGCATTAGCTGACAAAGCCGGTCCCACCCCCTTCCTGGCCAAGCCAGGCCGGGTGGGTGGGTATCTCTGTCTCTCTGTCTTTCTGTCTCTCTGGCCCCACCCCTCCCTGGCGATGCCAGGCCGGGATGGGTGGGTATCTCTCTCTTTGTGTCTCTCTCTCTCTGTCTCTCTCTCTTTGGCCGCAGAGGTCGTCCCTTCACTCACTCACCGATGTTCACTGCTAGGGTTACCAGTTGCTTAATTAAGTGTTTAGTTGAGTGTTTAATACTAATGAAGACTATTACTTAGGATTTAGAAATGGATGTAAACGAGCCCGCGTGATTTCGTGTATCAGCATTAGCCGGTCTCTTTCCAGATCCCTGGCCTGCACTCACCTACACGGTTCACCTCTGTCTGTCTGTCTGTGTGTCTGTGTGTCTGTCTGTCTGTCTTTGTCTCTGTCTGTCTCTGGCTGGCCGCAGGGGTCTGCATTTCCAGAGTGTTTATCATCCTCTCTTGTGGAAATGCTGCATTATCCTGGATTTGAATCCCATATGAAATCCAGAATCCCCGGCTGTTCAGATATGCAAACCTTAAGGATAGCTGTAAAAGCTGCTGTTGTGTTTGTAGAGAGAAGGTGAAGAGAAGATACTCGTTAATTGGATGATGATGCTTTGACAGAAGGACGAACATCTTCGTTACGTAAAAAGACACGGAACTTCGTTTAGTTAAGAAAGTATTTAGGATTATGGGCGGACCTTCGTTTGCTGATGGAGTCTGACATAGCTGCTGCTGCTGCTGCTGCTATAGTGTGAAGATGCTTTCCTTTGAAATCTAAATGCATCGTCACGCCCTTCGGCGGATTATCCGTAAAAGAAGACGGCAGTGGTTCCAGAGGCATTCCGAGCCACGCGGAGCTGCAGCCGCGGTCTCCTCACGGAATCCAATCGAAGCCGAGATGTTGGTCGTGTGGGAGAAAGAAGGATGAGATCGACAGACATTTGGGTATTAAGAGGCGACTGAGTATACGTCGTGTGATGCTGCTGCTGCTGCTGATGTTGATGATGAGCGTCTGCCTCTCTGTTCACGGCGCTGACTCTGCTGCTGCAGCTGCCTTTGATGACCGATTTATCTGCTCTGACTAATTTACTTGCAACGGAGAAATTCTCAACAGAATCCGGCGTCAACTAGCGATAAATTCATGTATGTAATTGCATAAGATTAACAACTTCTATAGCGCCAGTGTCTAAGGCGTAATGTGTAAACCGTAGAAGCACAGAAGACGTAGTTAATTCACTTAATTGTAGTTAAGTCAATCCCAGAGAAAATCGCTTCACCTTTGACTGCGTGCAATCCGTCACAGCTAGGCGCCATCTATCGACGCGACTAGTAGCTGCAATTAATGCAGCGTCCTAATTCAGCGCCTATCACATGTTTCTCTATAGGCGCTAAGTAAATGGTCAGGTATATTCAACCCACCCAATTTTAGCATCAGTCACGATCCCTCAAGTAGACCGATTTATATGGGGCCATACCTGTCTGCGTGTGCCCAATAGTGTGGACATTTCCGACCGTTAGGAACACTTCTCAATTTTTATTGCGCAGTACACTCAAATCGGACCTAGTTCTAGATCTAATATCATGCAGCGTGTACACCTTTGAACTGTCCTTTTAAGCGACCTATATATAAATGTCCACATACAGGTAGGCCTATAGGATACATATATATATATTCATGCACAAATTTATATACATGCATTCATACATACAAGTAAACACACACACACATACACACACACACACACACACACACACATATATATATATATACACACACACACACACACACACACACACACACACACACACACAGAGGCAGTACATGTACATAGACAGACGTGGATATACGTATACATTCACACATACACACTTTTCAAATTTTATTTGTAACTCCTACTGCGCCTGTGTCCAATGCACAAGGCATCAACCAATGGCGCACCAGAACCAAGCCGTATAAATCAGGTCAATATCAAGAAGATCAGTCAACTAAACAGAGAGGCAGTCTCTGGTGGATACGCAATTTGAAAGAGATGAAGTCTGAAGATGAGAATAAAATGACATTTATAGGCGACTGAGCAGAACGAACAGATACAGAGGGACAGAGCTCCAAAGCCAAGTAACTGGAAAAGCTGGTTAATCCAGAACAAGTCTGGTCTCCCTTGCTGCGACTAGGGAGACAATCAGATTACCAAGTTGAACAACGATAAGTTTGAGGGATAATGACTCATGATTTTAAATACTGTGGTTGGATTGACTTCGATGTTTTAAAACAGCATTGGCCTCAATTGAAACAAATCTTTTCCTGAACAGAAAGCCAAGGCAAAGAACCTACATGTAGCAGTGGCATGTATGCCCGTAATATATTGTAAATGTGTGTGTGTATATATATATGTAAATAATACTAAATATATATATATATATATATATATATATATATATATATTAAAAATATCAACCATTTCCGTTGTTTCAGATAAAGCTAGAAGTACATAAATTTTTAAGATGAAATATCTTGATCTGTATAATGACACGGATGCGATCACTGGATAAAAGAATGCGACTCTGATAACAGCAGCAGTCGCAGCTTCTGTTAATGATCTTATCCTTTTGTCCGTTCATTTCTTCCATCAGTCATTGCAGCCCTTTCTCACCATCGTCTACAAGAGCAGGCACATGACAGATGCGCCCTTGCACCTATCCCTCCCTCCCTTCCTCCTTCCATCCCCACCTCCTTTCTAAACTGCTCTCGGGGTCCCAACGCACACAAACAACTTTATATTTGCTTCCATTAAGGCTAACTGTAAACGTATATGATTCATCCTGAATAAGCATTTTGAAACTTAAAGCCTTGACCCCTTGTTTGCATTACAAAATATGGTAACGATATCACTTCCAAATTGGTGACGCAGTTCGAGATATGGTCGACTGTCTTGCTATCCCATAATACTACAGGAGCTCGGTCAGACACTGTGGGAACTTCGTCATTTTCTTACGGGAACTCAACTCTTTAACAACCAGCTTTTCAACTTAGCAGCCAGCCCCCTATATGCGAATCCAGAATGATTAGCAACCAGTCCCCTTGGCTGCTTATAAAAGAAGCGACTCTCGCAATGCAAAACAGATATGTGGCGGTAGTGATGCGGACTGCGGAGACGACTCAGAGACGATAAGACAACTCGATATGGAGCTATGGAGCTATCTTCTAAGTATCTCAACGACGACGCCGACGCAGAAGACGGAATATTCGGTCACTCGATCGGTCATCGACCCGAAGGAAAGCGGTGAAATCGCCGAGGCCCGGTAGATGCAGCTTAAGACTTCATTGTAGACTTTAGACCAATCTTTCGTTGAAAGTAATAAACGTCCAAAACTTGTAGACCTAGTACGCTGACTGAGTCTCATGGTAGTCGACCAGTGGATCCTCGTTCACGAGTACAGATATGTGAAATCGGGAGTTGTTATCTTGGTCAACATCAGTTACTTGGACTCCATAGTTACAGTAAGCAGGGCTGTAGTCGAGGGTATGCACGCGGGTAGGGGCCTATACAGCGTGTACTGATCTCTAGACACCGTATACTCACCTCACAAAATATTTATATTTAGTTATATTAAAATAGTTTAGCATATACTCACAAAATATTGCAGCGTATACTCACCTCTAATTTGTTTCGGAAAACTAACCGGTAGCGTGTACTCACCTCTAATTTTACCGCTACAGCCCTGACAGTAAGTATTATTTATTCACATCACAGCAATGCCTAATATACTCAGAAAAGTCAACTCATGAACACTACATCAAACTGTCAAACTGTAAGTAAAATGTCAGGTATGAAAATGAAATCGTGTTGTTGACTTGAACACATATCACAACAATTTATACTACACACTGCACACTCGAGAAACGTCAACTGCGCACACAACAAGGTCAACTGTACACTTTGTATCAGAAAACACAATAATTTAGGCCTTGCATTACAATAATCAAATTACAGTTGATTCTATAGGCCCTAATTTCACATTGCATCGCATTGTATTGTAAGTCGTAGTACATTATGTAATTAG
Organism: Allolobophora icterica; assembly: GCA_963556255.1. NCBI lineage: Eukaryota > Metazoa > Annelida > Clitellata > Crassiclitellata > Lumbricidae > Allolobophora > Allolobophora icterica. Next base: position 32,301,118 of record OY744607.1, on the reverse strand, counting down.
ATTACATCATATTGCATTACTGTGTAGTCTGTCAGGTTCTGAGTAGAACGGATATTTATGATTAATTGTTCTAGTTTTCCAGAACAAACTCAGCACAAACTATGTCATCGGCTTCGAACACTTATTGTAGGCCTACGCAATTCTCGGAAAACCGACTCTCTCTGTCTGTCTCTGTCTGTCTCTGTCTGTCTGTCTCTTTCGCGTGTGCATCAGCAGCAGCTCTTTATTCATTTGGCTTATCCAATGAAGTAACTAATGGATAAAATGGTGTATACTATCGTTGGATTTATTTGGTCGTATTTGCGCCTCGGTATTAGATCTCATGACTGCATTTCTGCATTCAATAGGCCTGTACAGAGGCGCGTAAATACATGCTTTCCCTGTAATTTCATCAGAGTTTTATTGACTCGGATTCAGCTGAAAGTCGTGTTTTTAATCTACGTCAACTTCCATCCTTATTCTATCATACCAAAGTTACCAACTGCAGAAAAGAATTGATACTTTATTCATTATGTAGTAAGTGCTGCTATCTAATGATCGATGGAGCATAGCAATTGTAAGCGAAAGGACTTGCGCAAGGTTCCTACACAGTAACCGTCTCATACCATGTGTATAGGCCTATACATTATCCTACATTGTGTTTTTCACACAACGAATTTCACAACAGACAGGCGCGCTTGTTTCTGCCATCTCTACCGTGGTTGGCATGTGACAGTACAGTTTAGCCTTGGCCTGGATTTGCAATTGCAATATAGCCGTGATTGTTGCCACTGTTCAATTAGCCATGGCTCTCTTTCTATTCGTCTCTCTCCCAAGGTTCCACTGGCCTGCCTCGTCGGTCGCTCCAACTCCGCCGTTCGGTCGTAAAATGACGACTACAGTCTGGCCTGGCGTCGACTGCCCTTCGTCCACTCCAAAGACAATACATATCCAGATGCAGCATCTATATTGCGCTCGTCTGACTTTCGACAAAATGACGTTTCACTGAGATGAAAAGTCCGTCACGCCGCGCAACCACTGAGAGACAGCCATATATAGATCCATATCTATGAATCGGTTTGTATATGTACGTATGCATAGAGAAAAGGCGCCGGGAAGGCTTGGTGTTGCTAGATGAATCAGTGTTGGCTAACTCTCAAGAGGCTTCCGTTTCTTTAGGTTCCTCTCGAGTATCGTTTTGCAAAGCAAAATAGAAACGCTTTCTTAATTACTATCTTCTAAGGAACGATATACGTAGACGTGTCGCTATGACGTCAACTGCACGCGAATACGCAGTGTTAGTATATGTATAGTCGAACGTTTTACAGATTACCACAGTACACGAAGGTCAAAATCTAATGTTGTTAATATGTTGCACAAGAAACAACTGATGACTCATGAGCTCATGAGATATGTTAATTTTTTGACACCCCCACATCTTTTCAGTTACTTGCCTGAGGGATTAGAAGAAGAGCTAGGGGTTGAACTACCCAACACACGACAACTCTTTCTTGCGGTCTTTTTCTCGAGACTCGCCCACTGCTTTCTTCCCTGCTCTAAAGACTGTTCTCTTTCGCCGGGGTTGGGCTTGGAGCGCCTCTGAATAGTTGCCTTGAAGGGGCAATATATAAACGCTTAGTTGCATAGGCGGCGATCTTGGGGGGGGGGTCGAGGGGGACATGACCCCCACCTTTAAGAGTGGGGGGACACGTCATACATTTGTCCCCCAAATTTTGAAGAAACACCAAAAAAGGGCAAGAAATGTAATTGCGCGTGAGGGTTTTCACTGCCTTTTTGACCAGACGAGGTAAAAAAAACTCAATTTTTTAGGAGAAGTGTCCCCCGAAAATTCTGTGAAAGAAGAAGAAATCTTCATGAAATTTATTATAGGGGTGAATCTCGAAAAAGGTAAGCAATTTACATTTTGAGATGAATTATTGAAAAGTAAGTCGTAAAAAGGTCAATGACTAAAAAAAGGCCATCAACTTTTTAGGGAGATTAATTCGTAGAAAAGTGTTTGATTTTTGTGGATGAACTCCTGAAAAGTAAAAAAAATTTTTGGGGGGGCATGAATTCCTAAAAAAGGTCATCGACCAGACTATGGCCGGCTTCGTCCCTCCCAACTCTCAGACAAGATCGCCGCCACTGAGCACAACTGAGGGGGTTGGAAACGACCCCCTGGAGTGTGCAATGAAGAAAACTGAGGGTCCTAAGAAAGACTAGGGGGTTGAACCCCAACCCTCAACAATTCCTACTGTGACTGGAGCAGACACCTACAGATTAACTGGTTTGATTGATTAACTTGCAAATTCCCCTCCAGCTGACAATCGATCGGCATAGTCACTGGTTGTATAATTTATATATTATTAATGAAGATTTCAAAAAGGAGACAATCTCATGGTAACTTCTATCTGGAAACCTGATGTTTTGACTGTAGCCTATGCCTTGGTCAGATGAACCCTTAACACAATACTGAACCTAGCCTCCCCATTTGCAAGGGTGACGACAGACAGTCACGGGCCCCTAAACTCGCCGGACCCCTGCTCATTTGATGATCTCGTTCACGGTGTCTGGAATGGAACATACTCCATTGGGGTCATCCATAAAGGACGTCCGCAATGAGGGGGGAGGGAGGGGTCATCGAAATGCGGACAAATGGGGGACATGGGGGAGGGAGGGGTCCAAAATGGGTCATATTTTGCGGACGTCCTTTATGGACGACCCTATTCTTGAATTTGGGCCATACTCGAATCAAAACTGCCTAGGATAATTCGGTAATGTTTCAGAAATTTCTGAAGTCTAATGTATACTGCACTACTTGGGCTGAAAGCGCCTCTGTGTAGGTACCTTGTTGAGGCGCTATAATATTAAGTTTTCGAAATGAATGAATAAATGGATAACATGATTGATGACGTGAATAATACATTAGATGACGTCAAATCAGTTACCACAGCAACGCGCAAACGTTCCTTCTCAAATCATTGCCAACTTTGGTAAACGCGCTTAGTTTGACAATAATTTAGATTTTTCATTTGTTTCTCCGAAGTTTTTCGGTGAAGACCATCTCACATTACGCTGAAAACTGCCGATTCAAAGTCTAGACGTAGAAGTTCCACAAGGTAAGGATGAAGTACAATATTATAGGCCTAGCTGTTTCTTATCGAAATATTCAGATGAAACGAGCCCATCGGTTGAGTAAACGACTGAGATGTCGAGGAAATTTTGTTTAATTAAATCTTATTGAGACCTTATATACACGAACGTCCCTAGATCAAAAATTCATTGAGAATTAAAGTAATGTTTCGGTAAATTTGCCCAGCCACTTAGAAGACAAACTGCTGCCAATGAATGAACTTTAAAACTTGTATTATTCGTGAATTTTTATTATTATTTTTATTAAAGAAAGGTGAACTCGTTGACAAAACTGGCGAATATAAGGCTGGAACACCAGCTTGAATCGAATTTTGGCAGCTTCTAGTTCGAAATTCACGAGCTTTCTGTTTATATAAAATATATTCCAGTTATTGGTTTTAGGCCTATAAGCACCTGATGTAAAGTTGCCAATTTTTACTTGCTACATAATTATGACTTCATGTCTAACTTCAGAATCTTTAGCAGTTAATTCTATTCTCCGATAGATATGTGCAGGGACGGAAATGGCATGATTCTGCACGAGCCCTTTTAACTGATAATTTCATATTAAGATTGCCTGTTCCATATCTATTTCATTTTAATGGCTAAACCTTTCTCAGTATACACAATATTTATAAGCAAAAATACATAACACAAAGAAAGCCAACCGAATTTAAAGCCAACTTCAAGCAGAGCCCATGAGGTCCATGAGTGTGTCAAATTCAAAAAGATGAGAATGGCCACCTGCACTGTTTGTCTCAACGTTCACCTCACCTTGTGCTGTCAACTCCTGGAGCTCTAGCGATCGCCACGACACACATTCTCCATTGCTTCCTATTCGAAGTCAGGTCCCTTAGTGCTTCCAGATTCATGCCAGTTACATCGTGAATCTCATCCATCCATTTCTTCCTTGGTCGACCCCGTCTTTTTTCCCCTCACCACAAGCCAACATCATTTCCTTTTCTAGCCCATCAGATCGCATAACATGACCAAAGAATCCAAGCTTGTCATGACGATTTTCTTGGCATGTTAACAGGGGTGGTTTGCCATTGCCTTCCCCTGGTTTTGCCAGCCGTGCCCGTTCGTTCCCCTTCCATGGAAGGGTATTAACGGTCCGCACCACGTGAAGGTGGGCACGGAGGACTTTGGTTCATCAGCCCAGGTCGGATCCGAGTCTACGCTCTTAAGAGACGTCGGTCAGGTCGCCTCCCTGCTTTACTCTGAACCAGAGTGACTGATGGACCTTTGCGGACCCAACGTTACTACCAGTAAATTGCAATTGTTATTGTTAATTTGTTTTAGCACCACTTCAAGAGAGTGGCACTCCTGAGTCCTGACCTAACTTGACCTTTCTCTGCTCTCTTTTTAGTGTATTTGCCTGAATTGTCTGACATCAGTTCAACAAGCATTTGACCTTAAATCCCTATTTGCCTTTTTTGTCATTTCTCAAATGCCCCACATGTATACTACTGCCCAGTGCTTTTTTTCTAGAAAAAAAGGTTCCGGAACGGAACAATAGGTGCCGGAACGCAACAATTATGGGCGGGCTAAAATCACGAGAAAAACGGGATTGGCGGTTGGGAGGGGTCTCAATAAGCACTGAAAACAGTTCAAAAACACTTAAATTAAATTAAAATAACTAAATTATTGTTTTAATTATTAAAATAAATAAATAATTTTTTAGGAGCTGAAAAAGGTGCCGGAACGCCGTACCGGCGCGTTCCGGCTGAAAAAAAGCCCTGCTACTGCCTCAGTTTAGTTTCCTTGGCTGCTAAAGATACGAAGAGGTTATGCTTAGAATTCATGATGGATGTTGGTCCTTTGTAAAGTTATGATTGCAACCATACAATAATCAAAATCAAGGTTTTGTCACCACTTTGTCATTGACTCTTATGATATTTCAATAATTTGAAGAAAAATAAGTGATGCACGTGCTTTTGAGAAGTTTGGTTTTGTTTAACATGTGCTAATACTCGTAAACTATATTGCATTATATTTACATTTTCAATATCTTTGCTCAAGATTATTGAATTTTAGCATAATTTTCTGTGCAATCCTATGAAGGCCTGCAGTGTGAAGGTATAATATATTCGTGTTTATTCACAAGCTCACTGATAACTGCAGTAAGTTACATTGAAACATGACTGTTCAATTATCAAGATCTTATTTATTGAGCACTTGTCTTGGCAGCCTGTTAGGCGCCCGCTCATTTTACTGCTGTCCCACAGGGAGTGGAAGGCTGAGTCGACCTAGAGGGGGCTTGTGGTAACTTCTGGTTATGTCTGTTTGAAAACATATTCAGAATTTCAGCAGTGATTGTGAACGTTTTTAAAGATGAGAGTGTTAATCAGTTTTATTCGGTAAGGTAAAGGCTATATGAAACTAAAAGCAAATCTGTTTTGGTTGTAGCTTGATTGAGAAGACCCTACCTATAAAGAAGAAGGTCATGGTCGTGAGAGAACAGGAGACTCGTGTCGTGGAAAGTTCAGCGACATTTAGTCACACCTTGATGATAAATTACTGATGCAAACGAAGGTGATATCATTAGGTAGGTTACATATCAATTATTGTCTGCTTCAGGTTTTGAGACACGTTGAAATGCTGGTATCTTGGTAATTCTTATCTTATCTTATCTTATCTTATATGATTATTTATAAAGCGCCTCTCACAGCATAGACTATTCAGAGGCGCTCCCAGCGTGTCAGCCCCGAGGGAAAAGAAAGGTCTTTAGGCAGCGGAGAGAAGAGGGCGAGATCCCAAGCAATATCTTGCTACGGAGAGAGGGGGGCAGGTCATTCCAAAGGGAAGGGCCAAGGATGGCAAAAGCACGATGCTGAGCCATCGAAGTCCTTGCGCGAGGGACAAGCAGATCAAAACGGTCAGCAGACCGAAGAGGGCGGGAAGACAGAGCAGATAGAGGTTTGCACATTAGGTCACAGAGGTATTTAGGAGCTTTTCCCAGTTGAGTCCTAGAGACCAGCAGAAGAACCTTGTATTGGATGCGGGAAGCAACAGGAAGCCAGTGAAGTACATCAGTCATAAAGGTAGTTATGTGAAAGAAGCGAGGAAAACGGGCAATGAGCCTGGCAGCCGCATTCAGAACAGACTTCAATCACTAAAAGTGATTGTTAGCTCAAGTTGATTTTTGGAGGCTTCTTACTTTGGCTTGTTGGTTTGTCTCATACCATTAGGTAGGTTACATAGCAATTGCCTGTCTCAGGTTTTGAGAGACATTGAAACGGTAGTTAGCTCAAGTTGATTTTTACAGGGTTAGTACTTTGGCTTGTTGTTATGGCTGTAATAGAATTTTTCTAATGCCCTCTGAGAAACTGATGCATCATAGGAATAGCTGATAAAATACTTAAATTTTTATTGTGGTTAGTTCTGTGTGGTTATGCAGTTGTATACAGCGGCGTGTATCACATGGTATTGGGTATGAGGAGGCATACATGGCCTCCGAGGTTACACGCTGTTCGACATTGTGGTATTTTTTTATTTACATGATGTGGTGGGGATTCAAATCCGGGTTTCAGAGGTGAAAAGTTGACACTTTGCCATGTATCAGAATAAATGGCTGTTCATTTATATAGCACTTTGTGATTCTGTACCAAGTGTCCAATTAAGAGTACCTGTAATTTGCATTAAGTGTTGATAAAGAGTACGATGCTGCTTCATTATTGAAGTGTCTGCCTTAAGAAGAAGAACAAGAATGTGAATTTGAAATTCAGATAAAATCTGTTCTTGTTTTTGTTTTGCATCACACAGAACTCTGTTTTCCAAATCAAAATTGTAATGTTGCATTTTATCTTAGATTACCCACTGACTGATTGTCAGTTTGCCGAACAATCAGAAATATGTGATGCATGTTAAGCCAGAAATCCTTCTGTCAGAACTTTTCAAGTTGGCGAATGCTCACATGGGTCTTGATCCGCAGAGCTACAGTATACGCTCTGTCGCCCATCACATCCTGACTTGATTCTCAGCATGGATAGTCCATTAAATGTCTGTGACATTTCAGAGATCTGCTTACCGGTAGTCAACGTAGCCTGTAAGTCTAATTCAGTTTTCATTGTTGAGACTTTGTACAATTATTATTAATTTTGAATGCATGATAGAATAATTAATATCTATAGTATGAGCTAATAAGATACTTCTTACTTAGAATTTTCAAGTTATTCCAAGACTGTAAACTTGTGTAAGCTGTTAGTGCTAAACTTAGAAATAGAGGTGCCCAAGGAAGCATATCAGGTATATTGCAATGCTTTACAAGTTGTTCTTAGCGCAATTTAGCTCGTTTTTCTATAGTACCAGTCAAAATTACTTCTAAGCTTTGATCGGACAGCTGAGAAATACAGTGACACCTAAAATCGTTTTGATCATGTAACCAGTCTTGTTGTCAAGACCTTAAACCTCAAGACCAAGACCAAGACCAAGACCTTGAACCTCAAGACCAAGACCAAGACCAAGACCTTGAACCTCGAGACCAAGACCAAGACCAAGACTTTGAACCTCGAGACCAAGACCAAGACCAAGACCTTGAACCTCAAGACCAAGACCAAGACCAAGACCCAAAAAAATCGAAATCAGGTCAAGACTTCTAAAAATTGTCAAGTCGGAATATTCGCTATTTTAATGAAAACATGAGTCTTTTATTTTATTCAAGCAAATTAACTTTAAATGCAAACTGCAGAGAAATCCGAATTTGTATTCAAAGTCCTTCATGCAAACTCTTATACCAAATGTCTTTTGTATTTTATAAAAAACCAATTCGCTCAGAATTTTCTGACCAGGACGTGCCTGGTGGGCCTCATTAAAATTCCGCCATGTGAAAAAATACGTTCTACAGATGCTGAAGTCGCTGACACACATAGAGTAGCTTTTCAAGCACTGGATGTAAATATACAGATAAAACATGGTTTATCATACCGTCTGATACAGAATAACTGTTGCTGCTGCCAATGGGTTTTTCTGACCAACATGACTTGTATCCATCCATAGATATTGGTCGTATGATGCAAGCAGGCTTGATACAGAATTCTTGAGTTCTGTTAAATGACTGTTCATATTAACAGCCGGTCTTGGTCTTGGTCTTGCGAGACCAAGACCAAGACTTTGAACCTCAAGACCAAGACCAAGACCAAGACCAAGACCTTGAACCTCAAGACCAAGACCAAGACCAAGACCTTGAACCTCAAGACCAAGACCAAGACCAAGACTTTTAAAAACGAACTCGAGTGCACTCGAGACCAAGACCTTGGTCTCGAGGACAACAAGACTGCATGTAACTTCTGCAACTTTCGTGGCATGAAGTGAAAGCTGTAACTATTACTTTCAATTAATGTTATTGTTATGATATTTACCTTTGCATTAAAAATCTAATGACTTCTTGTCCCCATGACTTAGATTTTTGGGGTCACTGAATACAAAATTTACGATTATTATATTTTAGACATAATCTTGGCATGTTGTGCTCTGCATGCTTTAATACATTCTGGAACAATGCACGGAACAATGCATGGAACAATGCATGGAACAATGCATGGAACAATGCATGGAACAATGCATGGAACAATGCATGGAACAATGCATGGAACAATGCATGGACCAATGGGGCCAATGGCTTCTATTTAGGGAGACCAGTCTTCTGTCCAGGGAAGCCAGCCTATAGAAATCGCTTCAGTTCCAAGAAACCAGCCCACGGCCAGCAACCATCACCACATGATGGAACAGAGTCCAGCAAGGAAGCCAGCCTAAAGAAATGTCTTCAGTTCCAAGAAACCAGCCCATGGCCAGCAACCATCACCACATGATGGAACAGAGTCCAGCAAGGAAGCCAGCCTAAAGAAATGACTTGAGTTCCAAGAAACCAGCCCACGGCCAGAAACCATCACCACACTAATGGTATGGAAAAGCTGCTGTTAATTATAGCAACAAGGAATTATATGTCCTACACATAGGTTTTGATGTCCCATCGGATGATGCCTTTGGCATCAGATACCGGTGCGATAGAAGTTACTAATTAGTAATTGTGGGGCGTGGTGGCTCAGTGGTAAGTTCGGTGCCTTGTGACCGGAGGGTTGCAGGTTCGAATCCCACTCTAGCTGCTGCGTACGGACCTTGGGCAAGTCCTTCACTCGCAACTGCTCGTGGCGCTTCGGCGTGAAAATTCCGGCACAGTATCAAATGCTGTAGTCGGGAGAGCCTCTGAGTAGTAGTAGACTTCGAGAGGCGCTATAGAAATATCCGGAATAAATAAAAATTAATAATAATAATAATAATAATAATAATAATAATAATAATGGATTCACAGGATCCTGTATACCTTGAGGCAAAAAAAATAATAATAATAATAATGTAGGCCCTTATGAAACAATGCTATATAAATTTGCAATTATAATTATATCAGTACTTAACAGAATTGCTTGTATATATGTATGTGTGTATTTATGTATGTATGTATGTTTTCTTGTATCAAGCCACTTAATATAGCACCTTTTAAGTCGGCTACTTCACAAAGGTGCTGCATGCATGACTATCTAACTCATCTAAATATTTAAGTGCATTTTAAGACATTTTGGAAATATTTTCTGAACAGAGCTAAATGCAACAGCACGTATGTAAAGCTGAAGACTGTTCCTAGTGGAAGATCCGAATGATGCTAAGATACAATGGGCTTGAGTTTATATATACGGAAGCGAGGCACCTGCATATCTCCCCGAAGCAGCTAAGCACAATTGCTGATCTGGTTGATTTCAGACTGGAACAAAAAGCTTCCTGGTGTATTTCAGTGCAATGCCGACCAACAGGGCTCGCCCCAGAAGAAGACTTGTGCTTTTCTTAATTTTATATTATTATTTATCTGTTGTAAGCTTTGTTATTTTACTGTTTTTTCAATAGGTGCTTGTGGATTTGGCGTCAACTTTTCTGTGCGAGGGGCGATAGGGTGGACTCGGTTTCACTGTGGCTGTATTGTCTGTGTGTGGGGTCCGTTTGTTCGTTTTTGTATTTGTTTTCGTTTTGTATTTGTATTTTTTATTGGTTTTTTTTTATTTTTTTATTTTATTGTTTTTTTTTTTTTTTGTTTTGTTTATTTTTTTTCTTTTAAATTTTTTGTGGGGATTTTGGGTTTATTTTATTTTTGTTTTTTATTTTTTATTTAGTTTAATTATTTTAATTTTTTGTTTTTTTTGTAATAGTAGTACTGCTGGGCCTCTGGCGCGGATTAAAATCCCGTAAGCCCATTAAGGCAGGGGGCCCCTGGCGTGGCTTAAAATCCCGTAAGCCCACATTTTTTAGGTTTTTTGTTTTTGTTGTTTATTGTCATTTTTTATTGTTTATTATTTTTATTATTAATTTTTTCTGATTATTTTTGTTGTTTTTTGGTTTATTTTCGTTATTTTTTGTTTATTCTCTTTTTTATTGTTTATTATCTTTATTACTATTTTATTATGATTTTTTTATTATATTTTTTATTTTTTTTATTGTAATTGTTTTTGTTGTTTATTGTCGTTTTGTTGTGTATTATCATTGTTGTTTCTTGTGTAATGTCATTGCCCTGGAATGAGCCAAGGGATTTGAAGGAGGAGGATGGAAGACTAGTTCAGAAGGAAAAAGAGACAGACGTGGAATCAAATCTCAAGTCATCAATGAACAGACAGCCGCTAGAAACTGAACGGGACACAATGCTGACACAGAAGTTCTTCTTTTTATGTCTGTGAAGAACGGTTTTTATACTTAGAAGTAATCAATTAACAGTTATGGGAAGGCAAACTGAATTCTACTTCTCTGTTTAGAGGCTAATGAGATTTTTAGTGCTGACGAAAACAGAATGACTGGTATTCTTCTAACAAAAATTCTGATTGAAATTTAGCAAATGTTTTCATTCATTGCTGTACAGTAAACAGAAACGAAAAGCAGTTATTCATTTATTTATCCGCTTATTCCTCTATCCATCCAGTCATTCATCCATCTATCTAGGCAGCGTCGTGCTTTCTCTGTGGTTGGCCCCTCCATTTGGAATCAACTCCCATTGCAGATATGCCTGTTGCCTAAGAATAGTTCGCTTGTTTTTTATAAGTTACTTAAGTCCAGTTTATATTGCCGTGGTTGGGCTGGGAGCGCTTCTGAGTAGGTAACTTGAGGGGGCGCTATATTAAATTTTTTAAATGAATGAATGAATGAATTATTATTATTATTATTATTATTATTATTATTATTATTATTATTATTATTATTATTATTATTATTATTATTATTATTATTATTATTATTATTATTATTATTATTATTATTATTATTATTATTATTATTATTATTATTGTATACACAAGATGAAATGCAATCTGAGGTCAATGTGACGTTTTGCATATATAGTAGATCTTTAACCGTCATACTCGACATTTTCCCGGCTGTTTAAGCACCGTAGGCCCCTATGGTATTTGTCAATCTTGATTTTGTGGCTAAACGAATCTGAATTCTACCGGTGTATACCAATCAATGGATGCTTAAGGCGAGTGAAGTTCACGACGTTGGCTGACTGATAGGGCATGACAGGAACGTGTGGAAGGAAGCGATAAAATATGTAGGGAAACACATAGGCCTCAAGGGCATTCTGCTCATGGACAGTTATTTTGATAGTGATGATGATGACGACGAAGAAGAAGAAAAGAGAATTCAAATAGGCCTACAATCCTTTTAATGTCCGAAGCAGTATGTCCAATGAGAAAATAAGGCCTATAATATTTCCGGTAATCTAAATATAGCATTTAGTCTATAATTATATATGTGTGTGTGCGTGTGTGTGTGCGTGTGTAGGTGTGTGTGTGTGTGTGTGTGTGTGTGTGTGTGTGTGTGTGTGTGTGTGTGTGTGTGTGTGTGTGTGTGTGTGTGTGTGTGTGGGTGTGTGTTTGTGTGTAACTGCGTATTTATGTAAACAGGCCTGATTTTATTAAAAAATACATGCAACACGTGACTGTATTCGATCTTTTTCGTTAAACTCTGCTCAAGTTACTTCTTCTACATGTAGCATGTTAAGACGCACCTATGTTCATAGCGCTTTCGAGGGATTCTAACATGCGCTTTGTTAGCATTTGTACAAGTAGGCCTATAGATACACACATGTATATGTAGGGCCCACTTACATACATTTATAAATACATGCATTCAAACATGTTGCATACATACATACACACATACATGCATCCATACATACATTCCTGTCTAACACATAGTAATCGGCAACGTCTATAGCAAGGTCTAACCGTGGTCTTCCAAGGATGGAGTAGTACTTCCTCATTTCGGCCAAGTACTGGTTGAGTTCGTCTATGTTGCGGAAGTTGGATGGGCGCCTCGGAGGTTCAACGGCGGTTGAAGGACCGTATGCAGCGGCGGCGGCAGCAGCAGACGACTGTTGCTCCCTCACTTCCGACAGTCTGAGGTCAGCCAGGTCACCGGATGTGGCGCCAAAGACAAGAACGACAGAGGGAAGGAGGAAAACGCAGAGAACCAGCAGGTGCACGACGATTACTGACTGACTCATGGTGACCACGCGAAAATTGGATAACCAACAGAATCTAAATTAACAACGCAAAAATAACGACAGGACAAAATTAAGCGCATCCGGCTAATTCGAGATTAATAGTCGGCTAATCAGCAGCATTATGTTGCAAGACTTGTTTTGTTAAAGCGCGCTATAAATGTCTAGTTGTATAGTATGGCACATCGATTCATACACGCTGTCGCAATTCTTAGCATTTACATCTTTGAGTGTCTGTAGTCGAGTGATTTCAGACTTCGCTTAGTTTGTCAAGACTGACACTTCATCCGCTCTAGTGACCTCCCGGACTCTGACCTGGCACCGGAACGGACAAGGCAGCCTGGATAGGCCTATTGATGACTTGATTTGATAAATAGCGACGGTGAATAAGCTGATCTCCCTGACGTGGCTTTTGTGTGGCGCTGAGAAATTTCGGAGATTTACATTTACATTGTTTCACAGATGGATAATAATGAGATCTGGGTTCCCAGAATGACCTTCAGCAAACCGATCAAGGGGAGGACATGACACAATTCTGCACCCTTCGTAACCTCTATATAGGTAAATGAGTTTGCTCGTATCACGAATTCTGTCCAACAGTCTAATCTAATCCAGTCGAAGTAAATTTAATCTAACGATTTTTATAGCGCCATTATCATAATCACAGGGAATCAGTTGATGGTCGCTTCAAGTGAACCCGTTGCCATTGGAGAAGCCAAGGGTCGAAATCCAGGAGGTCAGAGAAACCAGAAACAAACGGTCATTCAAATCAATAAAGTCAACAAGTTAGAACTCCAACTCGTTAATTCAGCTAATAGATGAATACTCAAGTAGCCTAGCTTATTCCATGCTAAACTTAGCACCAAAATTATTTGTCTCATTGGTCGCCTTTTAGAAGTTTAGGCTTTAATGCATGTGGCGGCTGATTATCTTATAAATTGTTCCCATTTTGATGAAAATCCACTAGTTTTGGAAACATTCTAAATTTTGCTTTAGTCAAAATATATCAGTTGAGTGGAGAGCAACGAAAGTGTTGTGGGTTTATGCTCATGTTTGGGCTATTGTCGTCTGCGCAAAATTTACTCCAGTTGCTTGATAGAGCTTCGAATTGCTTATTAAGATTTATGAATTAGGCCTAATGAAGCACAAAATCACGCGTCAAATTTAATTAGATAAACAGCATACGTTTTTAAATGCATAGTTATATAATTTATTTAATAATTTCATGCGCAGTGCTAAAATGAAGCTTCGTGTAGCGAAAATCTTATATATTTGCTACCTTGTGCCGAACCAGGAGTTGACAAGGCATTCGAACGAGGCTAGCGTACAGTAAAAGCCAATAAAATTACTGTAGATCACAAGGCCACATTAAGTTCTTCTACACAAAGGAGAATCCAGGTGGTCACTCCGACCATATCCCATCAGTCTTGTTGTCAAGACCTTAAACCTCAAGACCAAGACCTTGAACCTCAAGACCAAGACCAAGACCTTGAACCTCGAGACCAAGACCAAGACCTTGAACCTCAAGACCAACACCAAGACCAAGACCAAGACCTTGAACCTCAAGACCAAGACCGAGACCAAGACCCAAAAAAATCACAGTCGTATCCAGACTTCTATTCCTTACTAAAACTTGTCCAGTCGGACTACTCGTTATTTTAATGAAAACATGAGTTTTTTAATTTAATTCAAGCAAAACAAATTTAAATGGAGAACGCAGAGAATTCCGAATTCGTATTTACAAAAGTCCTTCATGCGAAATGTTATTCCAAATGCCTGTTGAATTTTATAAAAACCAATTTGCTCAGAATTTTCTGACCAAGACGTGACCTGTGGGGCCTCATTAAAATTCTGCCATGTGAAAAAACACGGTCCACAAGTGCTGAAATCCCTAGCACACAAAGCAGCTTTTCAAGAATCGGATGTAAATGTACAAATGAATCATGAGTCTATTTTGAAATCATTCCATGGTAAATAACCGGAAGTCAAAATAATTGTCCAAAACAACAGCGAAGTAAATACTAAAGCAATAACTGTATGAGTAATTATTGGATACATTTTTTAAATTCTTGCCGTTTGTTAAAATTAATGACTGTTCATATTGACAAAAGTCTTGGTCTTGGTCTTGCAAAACCAAGACCAAGACTTTGAACCTCAAGACCAAGACCAAGACCTTGAACCTCAAGACCAAGACCAAGACCTTGAACCTCAAGACCAAGACCAAGACTTTTAAAAACGAACTCGAGTGCACTCGAGATCAAGACCTTGGTCTCGAGGACAACAAGACTGTATCCCATCTGAATTGAGAAAACCAGTGGGAAACACATCTAGAGTGCTAATTGAAGTAACTGAAGTAGGCCTATTTGTGTGTGCAGGGTGCATTATAAAACTTTGTCGTACTTAATAAAATTAGGCCTAATATTATTATACTTCAGGCCACCAGATAGGGATGGCCTATTTGCAGGACAGATAGTCACTACAAAACATCTTTGTGATTCCAAATCCAAGATTTCGTGTTCTATAAGACACATAAGTCTAGAGTTCGACTAGTTGAATTGACGAGGGGTTGGGAGGGTTCAATCCCCAATTAATTTTTCAACCACTCTAGTTAAATCCCAACAAATTACGTTTGGAAGTAAGTTTAAATCCCAGCACAGCTTGCAGTTGTTCAATGTATTTTCATACCGGTACCACTTCAGTGTTTGTTGTCAGTTTTTGCTAGACCTATAAATCTTCTGAAAATAAAACTATAGGCCTACAGCTTTTAATAGGTATTCTTGATTGTTCGACTTTTGGACATAGCTAAGGATCGAGTACACGTACGACGTACACCGACACCCACGTGGTAGATTTACAACGTCTACCCGCTTCAGGTATGTAACAAATGCTGGTCGGGACATCCGAATTATGTCCTATATTCCAACTCCCCATTTCAAAATTGACAATTCAAATCAGCCCTAGGCTAGAAACATTCCAAGCAGAAACCTTGCAGTCTTTCGCCGAAAGGTTGACAGATTCAAAATGGCGGCTGGGCTGCAATGATATGCAACTAGGGCCTAATTACTGTCCAAAAACGCAAGAATGCAGATCAGACAACGTAATAGCTGATAAAGTTTGCGCTGAAGCATAGTACAAGACTAACTTATCATATGAAACGAAAACCGAAAACCACGGCAACTTTGACCACACAAACGTAGCCTATAGATCTTATATCCAAATAAGAAACTGTGTATTAAGATTGAAATTTATACCAGATTGATACAAACTGGTTATTATAATTTGATTATTATTTGATACGCCATGACGTGGGGTTATCTTTAACTTGTAGTAGGCCCTACTTGTAGACCTAATTAGTAGGCCTATTTAAAATACTTTTTCAAACCATATATTTTATATATTTTTTTAAATATTTGCATATAAAGACCCAGTCTTGTTGTCAAGACCTTAAACCTCAAGACCAAGACCAAGACTTTGAACAAGACCAAGACCATGACCAAGACTTTGAACCTCAACACCAAGACCAAGACTTTGAACCTCGAGACCAAGACCAAGACTTTGATACTCAAGACCAAGACCGAGACCCAAAAGTCACAATCATATCGAGACTGTAGGCCTATTCCTTACTAAAAAAATTGTCAAGTCGGACTACTCGCTATTGTAATAAAAAAACAGGAGTCTTTTATTTTATTCAAGCAATACAACTCTAAATGCAGACTGCAGAATTCCGAATTCGTATTTACAAAAGTTCTTCATGCGAAAAAATGTTATTCCAAATGCCTGTTGCATTTTATAAAGACCAATTCGCTCGCTCAGAATTTTCTGACCAAGACGTGACCTGTGAGCCTCATTAAAATACTGTCATGTAAAAAAATACGTTGTACAGGTGCAGAAATCGCTGGCACACACAGCAGCTTTTCAAGCACTGGGTGTAAATGTACAAATCGTGAGTCTGTTTTCAAATCCTTCCATGGTAAATAACCGGGTTAAAACAATTGTCCAAAACAACTGTAAAGCCTCATTCACACCGTGTAAATACTAACGCAATTGTATTGTATTGTATTGGGATATTTATAAAGCGCTTCTAGTGGGCGGGCCATTCAGAAGCGCTGCCAGAGCGAGAGACCCCGAGAGAAAAAGCAAGTTTTAAGAAACTTAAGAGGAAGAGACGTTATCTGAGATAATAGAAGAACGAAAGGACAGAGGAAGCTCATTCCAAAGAGCAGGGTCAATGGAAGCAAAAGACCTAGACTGAGCTTGGGAAGTCCTGACACGGGGAACGAGGAGGTCCAAACGGTCAGAGGAACGAAGAGGACGAAGAGAAACAGCAGAGCGAGGGCGATGAATTAAGTCACATAAATATTTCGGAGCGAAACCAAGTTGTATTAGTAATTATTGGATAAATGTTTAAAATTCTTGCATTTTGTTAAATGACTTTTCATATTGACAAGTCTTGGTATTGCAAAACCAAGACCAAGATTTTGAACCTCAAGACCAAGACTTTTGGTCTCAAGACCAAGACTTTTAAAAACGAACTCGAGTGCACTCGAGACCAAGACCTTGGTCTCGATGACAAGACTGTAAAAGACAGGTATTTGTATTATATGCTTGTATTTTAATACTTTCTAATCAAGTTACAGTATTGCACTCTAAATACTTTTAGATTTTAATTTGGCACCAATTCATTTAAACTTTCATTACAGCGCTGTGGCAATGGAAACTGTGAATCCTGTCCTCAAGTAACGTCTTTCCAATTACTTAACAACCGAAATGACTGAAAGCAAACAAAAGCGCCTTACCTTCGTATGAAGCGCCGTAACGAAATTGGAATCGTCTGTGCTTCAAAGTGAAGCCGGTCGTCTGCTTTAATATGGCAGTGCTAGAGGCCAGCAGCAGGCGATTAAGACGATGGCGGCAACAGACGCCTCCGCAGCGGATCGACACGCCACAACGATCGCTACTCTCCCGAGGGCGTAGGTGTCATTTCATTTGTCAGCGGAGGCGCAGTATTTATGGCGCATAAGGCGCTCCATAGTTCGCTAGACTCGATGCCGTTCCTGTGAGGTGCGTCCTGTTTGTCTGACGGCGCACCAAAGAGCCTAAATTTATAGCGCTCTCAACAAAGAGAGGGAGACAGACAGACAAACAAACAGGCAGACAGACACACAGACACACAGACAGACAGACACACACAGACAGACACACAGACAGAGAGGAGTGGAGAGCAGGGGCGTCTATCCCCTCTAAGTCATTGGAGCAACGTCCCTTTCCCCCTCTTCTTCCCCCTCCCCGTTCCTTCCCCCCTAAAATGGTGGCACACACACTGACAGATCTCCCTCCCCCCTATTTCTTGGATAGAGCATTTGCTCCAAGGTTTCTATGGTGTAGACGCCCCTGGTGGAGAGAAACCCAATGGCCGCATCTCATGGGCGTTGTTGTCTTTGATGTTTGAAAGTGGAAGTCTTAGTTATTGAGCGGACGTAGATCCATTTGGAAGTAGCACACTTAACCATGGATGGATCCACCCGACGACGCTACGGCCCCACGCGCTCTTCACAAAAGGTCAACGCTGACAGTTGCGTTGATCGGTTTTACATTCGCACATAGGCCTACATAGAAGACGAAATTGCCATTCGTATAATTGGCGATTGTCTTTTCTTTCATGTCTTTGTCTTCCTTTTCTCTCCCCATCCACGGATACAGTTCTGCTTCCACGTTGTTTTTAGAGGGGAGTGGTATTGCAATTGCCTCCAGTTCGTCTTAGCAATGTGCACACACAGTAGTTGGCATATACTGCTTGAAATCTGTAGGTGTCTGCTACTACGTCATGTGGGCAGTCGACGGGTGATGAAACCAACAGTCGGCAGACTCGGCACTTATAATTAGCCGCAGATTCGATACTCGGAAATAACAATTTGCTTATACGTAACTGCTCTAGGTAGGCTATAGGCCTACATTGCCCTACAGGTCGACGACTCGTGGCAGCTCTCTGCCTAGTTATGAAGAAAATGGCATTAAGCAATAGTCTATGGTTCTATGGCCAATAGCCTACTTTGTTTTGCGGAAGATTATAAAAAAAATAGTAGCCTACGGTCAATAGGCCTACTTTGGTGTGCGGAAGATTATATGAACTAGTAGTCAATGGTAAACATAGGCCTATTAGTTTCCAGTGTTTAACGACATCCTATAGGCCTATGGCTGCCAGGGCCGTTGACGTCCACCTTACCTTAGCCCTATTTTCCTCTTTGCGGAAGATAGGGCCTATATAGGCCTATAACAACAGCATATTGTAAATAGGCTTATTTTACTTTGCGACAGATTATATAAAACAGATTTTAGAAAACAAACTCGAGTGCGCTCGAGACCAAGACCTTAGTCTCGAGGACAAGTCTGGTCGCTACTCATCTCAAGTTCTCCAACGGAGCCATATATCAGCCTATGATTTATGGCTTGGTTGGATTCATAGGCCGTACTGCACCTTGACTCTGGAACGATCTCCGTCCAGAATTCCGCAAATTTTCGGTTCCTCCATCATCTTTGGTGAGTGCTGCATTAGTCTCCTCTATCTATCACCACTTGCTCGGGCTTTCCACTCAAAACTAAAGTCTCATCTCCAAGAATACTTATACCCTGAGTCCCTGACAGTACTTATCTGATCCTACGCCTTCCAATTCTTCTCGAGTTAACCGACATCCCGCCTTCGCAGCTTCTCTGCATCCTCTCTGTAGACTCCTTTGCAACAGATCTCCATTTTACTATCCTCTGGGCAACCCCTCTGACTCGACGTAGTGCTCGTGAACAAGTTGGTGCCCTGCGTTTAGCTTTCAAGTGACGCTTTAGAAATTTGTAGTTTACGATTACGATTAAATATATATGGCCTATTTTGTTATGCGCAAAGGTTACATAAAACAGTAGGCCTAATATAAATAGGTGTATTTCGTTACGCGGAATATTATTATTAACTATTAAATTATATAGTAACTTCTATAACGACGGTGTTCAATACAAAAGGCATCAACCGATGACACACCAAAGAAACCCCATCCAGAAGATAAGTCCGTCGAGACCGAGAGACAACCTATGGTGGATAAGCAATGTGGAACATATGTTTTAAGTTGAGCACGAAATAACACGAGCGACTGAGCAGATACAAGGAGGGAATTCCAAAATTTAGGTCCAGCAACCGAAAAAGCTCCTTCACCCAGTGCGTTCTGCCTTTATAGGTTGGCCCCTGTGGCCAAATACATACATATATATATATATATATATATATATATATATATATATATATATATATATATATATATATATATATATTCGTTTATTCAAATAGATAGTTGTCAGAACGCAACTATTTACAATAGGTTATGATATACAATAAGTAAAACAAAAGAGGATTAGAATGTTAATATGAAATAATAGCGATAATAGTCCTCACAGTGGCGGCGATCTTGTTTGACATGTGGGGGGACAGTTTTAAAATGATCTAGTAAAAAAAGTTTTGAACTGATCTGGTCAAAAAAAGAGGTTAAAAAAATGTTCGCGCTCACCGCGGCTCACGCACGGTAAAATTTGCTGTTTAATTTTTTTTACCTTTTTTGGTGTTTCTTCTAAATTTTTGGGGAGGACAAATGTATGGTGTGTCCCCCCCCACTCTCAAAGGTGGGGTCTTGTCCCCCTCGACCCCCGGTATCGCCGCCAATGAGTTCTCAATATATAATCGGTTAAACAAAAATTAGGATATAGTAGTAGTAAATATGGATTAACAAGAAGCATGAAATGAGGGTTGACTGAGATGAGAAAAGGTGCAAGTGATGTGTTAGTACTTAATAGATTTCCAGAGGCCCGGGAAGTGTTTGAAAGGAATTATACCCAACTTTCAAACACTTCCCGGGCCTCTGGAAATCTATTAAGTACTAAGTATTAAGTATTAACACGAATTTTAACGAATTTTAAAACTGCAGTTTTAAAATTCGTAAAAATTCGTGAAATAATAAAATAATAGAATTCTTTGAAATGGCAACGAATTTTATTATTTGTTTACTTTTCAACTTTTTAAGCAAGTATATAGGGCCTAAATGTCAATGTCATAGGCAATCAATCAATCAGCCGTAGGCCTAAAAGATAGCTAGCAACACAATAGTACTGATATTCAGTTACTGTTCTACTTGGAGTCTTGAAGACTTGAACTATCATAAAATTATAATTGGGGTGTGACTCTGTCAGTCAGTAACAATGAAAAACCAGCAGTTTCCCAGCTCCAGTGTGACCAGTCAGTCACTACCACAGCTTGCAACGAAACATGGGTAAAAAGGGTTGGCACTTGGCAACTTCACCGAGCTGTGTCTTCTACTTCATCGTCCTCTGATTCTGAGTCAGGAACAGATACTACTCCCACTCGACTCTGGTTTCTGTATTTTCGCCATGCAAATGCTCCCGAATTCGGGCAGAACAACCAACAATTAACTCTTTGTCACAAAAACCACAATGTTTTTGGATTACCCTTGCCTTCTCCTCCAAAATTACTACATGCTTCCACCCCAGTTCATGTCCTTTCATCTTTAAGAAATTAGATTTTAACTAAATTAACTCTTTACGTAATAAGGTTTTATATTGAATTTTACATTAAATTCTAAGCAGAAGCTTAACGCAACAAATCATGACGTCATCAAATTTGTTGTTGTTGCTTACACTGGTTTTGCAAAACGCCACTGTCAATGTAAACAAGGCCCAACAATGGCCCAACGAATTTTTACGAATTTTAAAATAGACCAAAAATTCGCAAGGTAATTTGTAATTTGTAAGGGGTCATCCATAAAGGACGTCCGCAATGAGGGGGAGGGAGGGGTCATCGAAATGCGGACAAAAAATGCGGACAAGGGGGAGGGAGGGTCATGACCAGTGCGGACGTCCGCATCTAAACTTGTAAATTTGATAGTTTTTTTAAACACCACCTTGTTTCAGCCTTACCCGAAAGACGAAAAGGTCAGTGAAGCGATTGCCTAAAACTTCATGCATGATATACCATTTACTGCGACTTTAAAGAGGTTTTTATTACTGCACATCCTGCGATATGAAACCTGAACTGTCACTTAAACGTGCACAGGAACTGTGCAATAATTGTAAAATAATGACATTAAAAATTTCTTAGGCGTGCGGACGTCCGCAAAGGGGAGGGAGGGAGGGTAAGGTCAAATGCGGACAAAAGCGGACAAGGGGGAGGGAGGGGTCCAAAGTGGGTCATATTTTGCGGACGTCCTTTATGGACGACCCCTAAGTGAATTACATTTTTCATGTAATCTGTAATTTCAAATCACATACTGCAAAATAAAATTCCGCCATTTGAACAGCTTAAACGCTCGCCACTTCCCCTCAGTGTTTCGGAAAACTAACCTGTAGCGTGTACTCACCTCAAATTTTGCCACTACAGGCTACAGCTCTGTTTACATGCGAGCCGCATTTATGTATTTGGAAAACCTAAATTAGCAAAGAATTTTCCTTGAGGAAGTCGAGGTCACATATCCCGGCTTTAAACGCCAACATAATCATGAATCCGCATTATAAATGTTCTGCGCGCCTGACTGTCAGCATGTGGTATTTCCCTGTTGGGGGCTCTTGGGCGCAATCAGTATAGAGTGTGCTTAATTGGGAGAGGGGGAGTAGTACATACGATGGATTATTGATTAATGCATTAAAGACTCGTACCACATATAACTTGTTCAACGTCTTGGACTGAGGCGGCCAAGTACCCTGCCTGCTCTGGTCAACCGTCGCACCGTAGTTCCATTTTCCGGTTGACTCCGTTACAATTCTAAAGATGGAATTTATAAATATGCCTAATAATTTTATTTAACTTCTTAATCGCATTGTTCCTAAATTCTTTCCATGCCCCCCCACCACTTGTTGTTTCATGTTCTGACGTTTTGTCCAAACTTGGTGCACATTTCGTCAGTCTTGTTGTCCTCGAGACCAAGGTCTTGGTCTCGAGTGCACTCGAGTTCGTTTTTAAAAGTCTTGGTCTTGGTCTTGAGGTTCAAGGTCTTGGTCTTGGTCTTGAGGTTCAAGGTCTTGGTCTTGAGGTTCAAAGTCTTGGTCTTGGTCTCGCAAGACCAAGACCAAGACCGGCTGTCAATATGAACAGTCATTTCACAGAACTCAAGAATTCTGTATCAAGCCTGCTTGCATCATACGACCAATATCTATGGATGGATACAAGTCTTGTTGGTCAGGAAAACCCATTGGCAGCAGCAACAGTTATTCTGTATCAGACGGTTTGATAAACCATGGGAAGATTTCAAAAGGACTCACTATCTGTACATTTACATCCAGTGCTTGAAAAGCTACTCTGTGTGTGTGTCAGCGACTTCAGCACCTGTAGAACGTATTTTTTCACATGGCGGAATTTTTATGAGGCCCACCAGGCACGTCTTGGTCAGAAAATTCTGAGCGAATTGCTTTTATAAAATACAAAAGGCATTTGGAATAATAGTTTGCATGAAGGACTTTTGAATACAAATTCGGATTTCTCTGCAGTTTGCATTTAAAGTTAATTTGCTCGAATAAAATAAAAGACTCATGTTTTCATTAAAATAGCGAATATTCCGACTTGACAATTTTAGAAGTTTTGACCTGATTGCGATTTTTTGGGTCTTGGTCTTGGTCTTGAGGTTCAAGGTCTTGGTCTTGGTCTTGAGGTTCAAGGTCTTGGTCTTGGTCTTGGTCTTGAGGTTTAAGGTCGTGACAACAAGACTGCATTTCGTCAACTTGTCTTTGGCCGATTCCTTTTTCCATTAGGGCCTACGTTTTAAATCTGGCGTAGACAGCGCTTTAGTGATGTACTTGAAGGCACTATAAGCACTGCATAACTAACAACTGCTCAAATGTGGAACACAAAAGCATACAATGGTTGGCATTCACAGTTTCTTTCATTAGTCAAACACGTGAGAATAGGATTCAACTGTGGACAAGTACAAACACAGAGTTCAACCTGTGCTTTCTATAACGTTCAACACTTTTATAATTCCAAACGAACAGTAACAATTAAAATGCATATAATTGATCATTACAAGGCAACTGAAAATACATTTCGCTCTGCCTTTAAGATTTCGCTTTGTAGAAGACACTCGTCACAGAATCAGTCAACCCTTGGACCACCATTTAAACATCGCATTATAATCACCAATGTGTACATTATTCTACAAAATGTAATAATGATTAGACCAATAAAATCAGTCAAAATAGTTGCCAATTATAACAATAAAAAATATTACAATATTTTATGATTACTGTAATTAATTTAACTAATATTGAATCAACAACAATAAATAACAGGAAAGAGTAATTTCATAATACCAGTATTAAGTATAATGTTTAATAATTAAGTCTGCTCTTGAAAAATGCAAATTATTAAGAGCAGGAAACTTTATTGTAGGCCTACCAGCAATAATTTCGTCTGCTCGTTGGGGACAAGACGTAAAGCGAAGCATAGTATAATTGGGAGATCAACGAGACTTCCGTTTATCAGTGACTTTCTGCTTGTATCCAGCATCACAATTTCTGGAGATTCTGTTCAGATAATCTCTAGGTTTTCACATATCTGGCTTTTCAAATTTTCTTCACCCCAATCACACACGCACGCACGAACACACGTACTCTCCATTCTGAGGAACTACCTCATCATATCAAGATGCTGATAATAATAATACTTGCTCAAGGTTTTTCTGGTTATTCAATGAAGAAATGCAATCTGCCTGTCTGAGAAATTATCACCATGCACCATGGCCTCCTGAGTTGGCACATCAGACAATAATGACAATTATAATTATAACAACTCTGGATCATCTTTTAACATCTTACGGATTAAAAACCCCATTTAATAATAATAACAAAATATCCCTGCCAGCATATCCAGAAAAATTTGATAGGCACTATATAAGCCATACATGGGTTCATTTCAGATTATGGGTCCAACATGGGTCCATGCTGGTATGGAATAATAAGCTGTTGCAGATATCATAAACTCTGAACAATTTCTCTTTTTCTGATGAATCTTACCTCAGGTAAAAAAAACAATAATGAAATTGCCACAAAAATAATAATAATAGTAGTAGTAGTAGTAGTAATAATAATAATAATAATAAAAATTGCAACAGTAACAACAATAAGCACAATTTACAGCAAGAAATCGAACAGCAATATTGATATCAAGTGTAGTTTAGCAATAGTAACCCAATAATAGTACTCTACATGAGAAAGTTAAGTTCGATTGTCGAGCAATTAAAAATCTGTTCAGAAAAACAAGACAGCAGCTGATGCAGCAATTATTTAAGATACAAAGAAACCGAATGCCAGCAAATTCATGAAAAATATACTCAAAAGGCGTCTGCAAAAAAGAAACCCGATGGTTTGTGATGACGCATAGCAAAGCACTATGTGAGGTAGATCAACAAATCATACTTCGAATCTAGGGATCTGAACTGATTTCTCTTTCCAAACACGTGAATCATCTCCCACCCAACCATTACATGCAGCTATGACCTTAAAATAAGGATATGTCATACAGTTCAAATACTCAGAGTTCACAGACCCTTAAACACCAGAGGTCAGACAAGTTCACCCAACATCAAAGCAAAAGCAGTTTGTTGACCCAAAAAAAGTAGGCCAGGATGTTACTGGCGTGCAGTATATGATTTTAGATTCAAGCAAAAAGCTGTGGGTTGAAACTAACACAACTGATATGAAATCAAGAACAGCAAGTAGCGATTGGGAAAGTTTTAGGCCTGACTTAGATCTCTTTCCAATGCAGTCTTGGCGCAGCACTCAACTGCCACCGACACCATTTCATTTAAAACTGTACAACGACAGTAAATCAATGAAATCTTGCTATTTCTTCTAAGTCTTGTAAGTCAAATCCCAGAAAACCAAATCAAGTTATGTGAAAACAATAAGAAATTCTTATTGTAATTATGATTAATGATAAAACAGCACTGGCAATGTTATGCCACCTCAGCACATTAGCAAATTAAACAATTTCAGCTGGCTAAGTAGCATGCTAACTACTTGACTTTTCACTTATGAGTACAATCATAAAGCTATAGTATTCAAAACCCTAGTATGGATTATTTCAAACACAAGCTGCTTCCTATAGAATTGGCTGGTACAGTGGTCAACTAGGCCTATGCTTCTCTCTTTGAACAGCCTTGCAGTCATGATGTATAAGATGTTATATATGTCTGACCAGTTCAACAGAAGCTCATCAGAGGAGCTCCCAACCTAACAAAACCATGCTTGATCAGAATGGTCCTCACTCCTCAAGTACTTGCACTGTACAGCGCCCTTGTAGCGGCATGGTCGCATTACGGCGCTCTAGAAATTGTCCATTTTATTATTATTATTATTATTAAAGAGAAGCCGAGAAGTTCATGTTGCAGGTTGTCAAGCAACTTACTGCAAAAAGATGGTCTAACCACAGCAAAACTTTAATGCAGGACCGTAGAAGTTTCAGCCAGTGCAACACGCACATCACCTTGCACAGCAGAGCGAAAAAACCTGTGACCAGGAATGGAAGAAACTGAGGCATGAAGTTCCTTGACACTTTAATGACGAGAGTGTACTAAAAGCAACTGGATAACTAATGCAGCTTGTCATTAAAGTGTTAAGATAAGATGGAGCACACAGTGTGCTAGACAACACATATAAGCATCAATAGCTTAAACTCAAAGGGCTTTTGCATAGTCAACCAATGCAGTGTGGGAGGAACTGAATTGTACAGTCAAAAGTGATTTTTCTACGTACATGAGCCTCTGATAAAGCTGTTGCTCCTAATAATTTCTCAGATGGGCCAACCGAAAGTAAGAATGACATGAACATAATCAAAACAATTTACCAGAGCGAAGTTCAAAGTGGATACTTCACGTATGATCGTTTTTTATATACCAGAAGCTTTTTATACCATGCATCACTATAATGTCAATTCTCACAAAATTCTGCCAGATCCCAAATTTCATTCAGCTTTATAAAATTAAAATGTACTGTACTTAAAACTTGCATTGCATGCATAATGCACTGTCATTTACAGCAAGTAATTGTACAATAATGCTCTGAGTTTGTCTATGACAGATTTTAAGTCGAGACCTTAAAACCTCAGCCAGGTTATTGGAAAAGAAGACAAAGGCAGGTAGGCGCTAGCATCCAGGACTTGGCCACTCATACTGAAAACCCAAAATATTTACATACGGTAAATACGTCTGTCATGGTGAACTTCTGGAATGCAAAAAGTAACTAAAAAACTTTAGTTAAGCATGACAATGTGTTCATGGGTAATTCCACCAGTTTATAATGTTTACTTATAATAAAAACAGTCTATGCCAATCACATGGCTTCAAATTTCTCATTCAGAATGGCCAGACATAACTGATTGCCAAAAACGTACGAAATGAGGTTTCTCTGTCCTCGAAACTGCTATTAATGCCCAGACCACTTAGCTGGGGCCACAGTATCCTCCCTTCAGCTCCTTTGGAGCCTCGTTAATATGCTACCAAGTGCAATCTTTTCCACTGTCGTCATCATCAACATAATCCTCATCATCATCGACATTAATGACTAAATGGTGCCATGGAAGCAGAAATGCCCTTATGCCTTACCTCTTATTTTACGTAACAACTCATAGCAGCGGTTTGACAACATTACATTATACAAAAATCTACACAATCAAAAAGATACAAAACTTTGTCATGACTGTTGCTAATACTGTAGAGAAAAACCCAGGCTTTTCCATTAAAAAAAAGCCAGACAAAGGCCATTGACACAAACATGCTCTACCTACATAACTGCACCAGGTTTTATGCTTCGGATGATTGAAGTTTATAGAGATGTGTAATTCATTAACAACTACCATAATAAACTACTAGGAGTGGCCTGCTGTTCATGGCAAGGTCTTAAATGCACATAAACTATTCAACCAGGGTGGACTGCAATAACACATGAGCAACAGATGTGTGCATGTATCTGGACATTTCTTCAGCACCTTTTCGGAGCCTCTCAAAGGCCCCGAAAACAGCAGTTCATAGCATATAGATCATATTAAATTATATTACTACAGGCTGTAACAAAATTACTTGGACTTGCGTGCGTTTGCCAATGCAGTCTTGATAAACGGAAAACTTCAACATGGCCAAACTTAACCAGTCATGAAAAGTCACCGATTCACATTTAGCATTGCACAAATCAATACATCCAGAGTACCAAAGATTCGCATAAAAGCACTGAATTTCAGGCCACAGTCACAAAGATAAGAGACTAAAAATCAGATGAACAATTAAGACCTCCCCATCACCCAAACTCTGGACTAACGTGGTACTTGAAAACGGGTAGCAAAACCCAAGTTCTGACAACACAGTAAAAAAGCTAAAAAAATTCTGTCATGTCCAGAGTCATAATTTGTGAAAAACCTTCAGCACCAGATTCTTTGCAAACAAATCAACATAATCAGATCAAACAATGACTAAACTATTCCCAGTAAGGCAATAAATTTGAATTTTTTAGTAAGTGCTTTTTCTTCTTCAATCAATATGTGTAGAAATTAGAAATGTATTTTGCAATATATGTATAATTTATGCATACACTAATATACAGATACACAGTGTACCAGAATACTGATACACATTCATTAATACACATATCCAATGCACAAATGTATATGTATATCTATTTTATATATGCACACATATAATGCACATATTTAGTGAAATTCTCTACTAATTTGGAAGGTTCAGAGGAGGTTCACTAAGAACGTTCTTAAGGATCTTATGACATTTTAAATCCCAGGCAGTTTTCTGCTGTCTACAGTTGAAGACCTAATCATTTACACTTACTGGTAAACTGTTTTAACATCAGTATTACACCACTAGCAACTTCTGCTGACTTTTTCATGATAACATTATACATGTAACATGTATATATATATACATACAAACATCTGTATCGTAATTGTAAACATAGTTGCATATTTATATAGCACCTCTACAAGTAAACTACTCAGAGTTGCTCTCGACTTAATAACACAAGACTGCGTTCAAGCAGAGTGGTCTTCAATCGCTGGCAAAACAGAGGCTGAGAGAGGGAAATAAGCTGACATCGCAGGTTGCATGACAGTCTGCCCCCAGACTGAAGGACCAACAACGGTGAACCTAACATGATGCTATGCGGAGTGTGGTTTTTGGCCACAACCAGAACATCTTGTGCCACAGAATGAAGATATCCACAGCCATAGCAGACAAATGTTGAGAGCCAGTCACACAAACCATGCTCGACACTGATTCCAGTCTCTAGGTTTCAGATTAGCCTCTTTACACGAAAATAAAGAGTTTTTGACATTTGTTTTTGGCCTGAGTGGAGGTTTTCTAAGATCACTTTGTAGTCACTGATTTGTAACATGGGACACCATACTTTGCACTTACCATTCAAAAGGTTTGGGTGATTAAAAATTACAAGAACAAAAACAGATTAAGAAATATTGGCACAATCACGAGACAGCAACAGCTAGAGCAGAAGCAGCAGCAACAAGTCATAGGCACAACGGACAAACAAAACAATGCTACAAAAACTTGATTCAAGGGAACCATAACATGCGAGGGAACCAGTAGCTTGATATCACAGTCTCTTTGTACAATTATGCAACCCTGCACCTGACTTTGAAAAGTCACAAAATTCGAGACACAAGCCATCTTGCAAACGACAGTTTAGAACTGGGCAGACTTCAGGAAGCAATCAGTCTTAAATA
The DNA here is from genome assembly GCA_963556255.1 of Allolobophora icterica. Classification (NCBI taxonomy): domain Eukaryota; kingdom Metazoa; phylum Annelida; class Clitellata; order Crassiclitellata; family Lumbricidae; genus Allolobophora; species Allolobophora icterica. The sequence goes on along the minus strand of OY744607.1, from coordinate 32,271,695 downwards.
AACAGCAATCTGATTTTTTCAAATTTAGAATATATGAACAATTTGATTTAATAGCACAGACAAGAGGTATGATTATCTCATTCCATGAAGCACATTGCACAAAATATGCCAAATGGCAGGACAACACTGATTGCCTTAGACATGCTTAATCAACTGTCAATTAAAACAAATCAATATCTCAATCAATGTACAGATATAAACATGATTGCACAAACACCAAATGTCATGATGGCAGGAAAACAGAAGTTTTGCTTGGCCTCACATGGCTAACATCGTGTTAAACATGCCGTTATGATGGACGTAACCGTTATCACACAGAGCGGCACCGCTCGGAATGACATTCACGCAGTTTGCCGTGTTATTTTCACCATCTGGTTGTCGGTCAGTTGCCGTAACAGATAAGGGGTGCGCTAATGTCGCATTAGTAACAGGGTTCCAGTCTAAATTGCTGCCAATATGTGCATAGTTTGGATCAGACGAAACACCTTCGAGACAGTCTGTGACAGAGTTCAATGATTGTCCGCAACTCAGGTTGGTGTTTGAAGAATCTATCGGATGAGAAAAACTTTGAGGCTGGCTGCAGCCTATGGCGCCTTCACGTGCAGTTGTATCATTTGGATGACCGGCCCTGGCATCAGCTGTAGTTTGGCCGTTGTTATTGTCTGCTTGACTAACATTACCTAGAAAGCTGTTGGTTAGGAACGAAATGTCTGTGTAACCATTTTCCAGGGTATTTCCACCACCAGTACCACCAGGTCCTGTACTAACTGGAAAACTCAAATTTGGATTGAGCATCTCCACAGTGGTGTAACTGATATCAGAGATTCCAGGAGGAAGAGCAGGAGGAGGAGGAGGAGGTGGAGGAAGAAAAACAGCTGGAGGTAGAGAAGCAGCTGATGTATCAAAGACAGCAACTGGCAGACAGAACAGGTCAACATCAGTAGAATTGTTAGCATCTGGCTGAATTCGAATGTAGGCGCCGTTGTTGGGATGACCTGTAGCACAAAGAAGAATGTCAGGCCTCGAATATACGCCCACATCTTGCGAAGACAGTGTGTTAGGTTTTGCAGAACTAACAGAGGCTGCTGGCTTTTTATACTGAATTTCTGGCACAGTGCGGTCAAACTCGTTGTTGCCAACCTGATAGTTGACCGAACGAATGAACTTATAGCCCGATTCATCATCTGGGTCGTCAATGACAGTTGTCTTAACGTAATTGCTGCTGTCGAATCCTTGCATATCTGGAAAGACATCATCTGCATTGCCATCTTCCTGTATGCCGATCAGTGGAGTGATTGTTGACGCAACTAATGTTCCATTCGATTTGCTCATTATTGGTGACAGCTCCTGATGACCCATTGACGCTGGTACACATGGCTGGGTGAGACTGAACCGTCCGCTGTCACGAGACAAAGTGCTCATGTCGCTACCTTGACGACTGTAACCACTGGGATACTGCAAAACAACAACACAGCAAAAGCTGTCAATTCTTTTAAAGTTAGCAACAAAGATATGGCATGTTTATGGTTCAACGTAACATGTATTTAACACTTTAACAATGAGGTGCATTGGTTTTGCAATCGCTTTTAGAACACTCTCTTCGTTAAAGTGTTAATGACCTGTATAATGAGTAGCCCTCTTGAATAGGTGCTATATAAATGTCTTAATAAATGAATGATCTGTCTTCAGAGCTAAGTTTTGGCCAGGGTCTTACACTGATGTGTGAACAAACTACAGTTTCCGCAACAGGACAACCTTTCCTCGTGGATCAAATCAAGATAAGGCATGCAAACAAAGCAGATATGAAAGACAAACAGAAAAACAGTCAGCCATAACATATTGCACTGTCGATGTAATGTAAAAATCCATTCATATATACTTTCTGTTCCAGAAATTTCCAGTGCTTCCCATTTAAATAACAAAAACTACATTAATTAAATAAATACTAAAAAAATTGGGCTTGAACGTGAATAAGTAACACATTTGTGACTGTGCCCTGAGAAACCCCTCAAAATGACAAAGAAAATGAAAACATAACATTGTGTTGAAAAACTAGGTGTAAACCACATGTTTCTATCACAAAGAATAAAAAAATTTAATATTTTGTTAAAGTTGTAGGTCTCTGTGTGGCTACTTTTCAGAAACCACGAGTCAAATTGACAGTAATTTGTATGATATATTTAAAAAAGATATGCAAAAGAGAATTGGACACACTTCACAAGCATTTGGATTAATGAACAGTATAAGGAGAAGCAAAGAATGAAGAAAGAAAATCAAGACATAAAAATATACGAGACAATGATACAACGATTTTCATATATGAATTGGAATGTTGGACAATGCAAAGCAAGATGAGAAAAGAATTCTCACAGCAGAAATGAGTTGTCTGCAGAAGATTGCATGGATTCAAGACTGCAGGAAATAAGAAACGATGACATAAGACAAATCATAGGTATCCAAACAACTCTGCTAGACAAAGCCGATCAGCGAAGACTCCGATGGTTTGGACATGTACAGAGAATAACAGTTGACCGAATCCCACACAATGCACAACATGCAAGATTCGAAGGGAAAAGAAACAAAGGCAGACCAAGACTACGCTGGATAGATAATATAAATGAGGACTAAACCACTTAGACTAACACTAAGGGGAGCATTGGATTTGACAAATGACAAAGGACAATGGAGATCATTTATTTGTACCCATCGCTGCCAAATGGCTGGAATCAGGAACTAATGATGATGATATTTCAAATAGATATCCATGTGCAAAATTAGTTACATCTCATGAAATATAATATGATGTCTTTTCAGTTATATACTTGGCATGAATGTAAACCAGCACAATAATGGATATACACAACTTCAAATTAGGATACAAAAGGGGCAGGCTTAAGTTTTTGCTTGAGGGCATGATAAAAAATTGAAAATAAACATACTTAGACAGAAGAACTCTACATATGGACTTATAGTTTGATACATAACACAGCAAAAAATATTCAAAGTACTCATTTCAACCCAGTTAATATCTATTTGCTTTCTGAGTATGTTTATCACAAATTAATTTTCTGACTCTGTGAGGCTGTTCCCACGCACGGTCATATCTGTTGACATGACATATGTTCATTGGCTAAACGAGAAATTGTACGCAGACTGAATAAGGAATCAGAGGCATAACATGACATGCAAATTGTAACTGATTACTGTATATTCACGCATATACCTCAAATGTTATAATAGATTTTATCAGTGTGTAAACTGTAGCAGTTTAATTCACACAGGTGGTTACCACGAGTTTACTCTAACTTCCCAACTGTACTGCAACAAAGGCAATGTGACGTCATGGAACACAGAAAGACAAATTTGTGCAGGAAGCAAAAATAGAAGTGATTAACAAAGATTAAATTAGTTCTGTACGTAGAGACCTTCTGGTCTATCCCTTTGGTAGATTCAACAAAAGCAGAAGGTGAACTCTCGGAAGTTGCTACATTCTTCCGCTGGTTGTTCCACTGTCATTGTCATCATCAGTTTCTGATGCCAGCCGTTTGGCGGTAATGGGTACAAAGAAGTGATCTCCATTGTCCTCAGTCATTTGTCAAGTCCATTGCCCCTTAGTGTTAGTCCAAGTGATGTTATTCCTCATTTATATTATCTATCCAGCGTAGTCTTGGTCTTGCATGAAGCAATGAACAGGATATGGAGAAGCAGTGAATTAACCTTTGAAACTTGCACATAGTGCACTGTGTGGGATTTGGTCAACTGGCATTCTCCATCATGTCCAAACCATTGAAGTCTTTGCTGAAGGACTTTGTCTAGCAGAGTTGGATACCTAATGACTGTCTTATGTCATAATTTCTTACTTTCTGCAGTATTGAAATCCATGCAATCTTCCGCAGCCAACTCATTTCTGCTGTAAGAATTCTTTTCTCATCTTGTTTTCGCATTGTCCAACATTCTGATCCATACAGGAAAATCGGAGGTATCATTGTCTCGTATATTTTGTCTTGGTTTTCTTTGTTAATTCACTGCTTCTCCATATCCTGTTCATTGCTTCACGCATCCAATTCTCCTTTGAATACCTTTTTCGTTGCTGCCATCTGCGTTTATTAGCCCATCTAGGTAGATGAATTGTTCTACTTGCTCAGCAGCTTCTCCTTGGATTGTGATAGTTATTGGTGTCTCTTTGGTCTTTTCAAGCACCAGTGTTTTGGTTTTCTCTGTGTTAATCATTAGGCTAAAATAATCTTCTACTGGTTTCACCAATCTGTGTCGTAATAACCTGTAGTTCTGGTCCGCTTCTAGTGAGGCAAATGTCATCAGCAAATCGGAGATTATTCACTACCCTTCCACTTAATTTGATTCCTGTCTCGGTGTAGTTAATACTGTTCCACTGCACTGTTCCCCAACTCACCTCTAGTTGTCTTCCAATTCCAACCCACAGTTATTTAGATCCCTCAAGTAGACATATTCGTCATGCTTTTGGGAGGTCCTTAAAGCTGCCTTACAAATGTTTAAATGCATATATATACATTATACAACCATCAGAAATATAAATCTAGAACTCACGCTGTTATAAAGAATCTGTGTTTCACTTGATGTACTTGTCTTTGCAGTCTGGAAAAAAATACAAACAACATTTTCAAACTTGAGTTTTACAATCTGGAAGTGGTCAGAGTTGAATGCAGTTCTAACAGGACGTGCCAGAAAATTACAGTAATAACAGTAAGTGTTTCATTCATATATAGAACACTCTGCTAGAAACAAGAATTTCTTAATGTTCATGCACAAGGCATCTAACATGATGTGCTCCACCATCAGCCAGCCAAGATAAGTTGGTCAAATAATGTAATTCTCTGCTGCAAACCTTTCCACTGGCTATCATCATTCCTCATCATCAGTATAAGCAAGTACAAAGCACTCAGACTACAAGTCACCTTCACGTATAAGCCTCCCCCTTCTCCAATTCTTTGGAAATTTTTCGAAAAGAGAGAAAAAGCATTGATCCACATTATAAGCTACAATTGGAAACCATGTTCGAGTGCAACTTTTCCAGTGCATTAGAATTGCTATGAAATCATGAAAACCTTTTATCCTATAAAGTAGTAAAGCTTGGCTACTCATTTATTTCTTCTCAATTTATTATTTGTTACGTTATTACATTTTCTGCTTTCAGTAATTTATCAACAAGTTTGATATTATTACAGGAAACCTGGGCAGAATTGATCAGGAATAGGAATCAGGAACACAGAGCTGATGCAACATATTGTTACAGCACTATTATGATAAATGTTTAACTGTCATGTTTTGGTGTTATTCTGTTGTAAACCTATGTGGACAAACTTCAAAAACTCCGAATTTGAAGGCTTTGCCTTTATATAAACTATGTTTGAATTTATTGCTCATCAGTGTCAAAGAAATTGTGCAACATTTTATGCATTACTTTATTAAAATCACTTTCTAATCGGCAGTTATAATCAAAACATTGGTCATTCCAATGACAACTTGCTGCCACACATACACTAATGCCCTTGTGTTCAAACCTCAAAGGTAACAAACAAACAACTGAATATCACTAGACGCAATGTCACTCACCCTTTGCACAGAAACACTCTTTGGCATAACGACCTCCACGCCTCGAGTTAATTTTTTCTTATATTTGTTGCAATATCTGGAAAGAAACAATACCAATTTCTGGTGTCAAGTAATTACAGAACTTCAGTTATGAGATGATGAATGGAGTTATATGCTTATCCCTGCAGTCAATTCATCTCAAGTCACCAGTGATGATGAGTTTCACAGTTTGTTCGCTCAGAAAGACTTAAAAAGGCCTTTGCCAGGCAAATAAGCATACAACAGAATAACCTATCCCGCTTAGGCAACTCAGAAATTAACTCTAGCCAGGTTCTGTTAGAAGCTGATCTGCACTATTATTACAGAAGTCTTATATAGCGCCCCTTCAAGGTAATCTACTCAGGAGCGCTCCCAGTCCAACCCCGGTCAAACAAGACAGTTTTAAGGCAAGAGTGGAACAGAGAAGAGCAATTTATCGGGGTCAGGCGCAGCGCTACTGGGAGCCCATTCCAGGTCGCTGGGCCAGAGACAGAGAAGGCACGGTGCTGCCGGATAGCAGTCCGTGCGCGGGGGACAAGGAGCTCAGCCTGCGCTGCGGAGCGAAGTGAACCACGACGCTGGACAGACACAGTGGAGCAGCAAAGTTCCCGGAGATAAGGGGGAGCCAAGCCCTCAATGCACCGCCGAACTAAAGCTGAGACCCGATAAGCAATGCGCTGCGGGTAGAGGAGCCAGTGGAGCACCTCCCGCACTAGATGCTGAAAATGTCATAACAAAAAACTATACCTCATTTGTATTATACCAGTGATTAACAAATGCTCTCTTAAAACAGAAGCTGAGAGAATTTAATAAAATAATAGTCTAATGTGCATGGCAAAAATAATTCAGATATTCTCAAAATTTTAGATCCATATTCAAAGAAGTGACCTATACATCAACAATTGAACTCAGAAACAGCAAAATAAATTTAATTTTACCATTATTAAACATCAATTCTCAATAATTTCAATTACTTCAAGTACAGCTATAACGCAAACTTCAACTACAGCCTTTCAATAATCAAAGATAGAACCATGAGAGTGATTTCCATCTCACCTAAAAGTGCCATAAAGACCAAATACGATGACAGTAAGTATGATGATTGAACCGAATGCAATGCCCACAATGGCACCTGGAGTCTTCCCTACAGAACATCAAACATTCAGTATTTACTTATAATCAACAACAACCACAGTCGTTCTTTATCAGGACTGTTGTATAGCTTGAGGGACACACAGTAGAATAACACTCAAAAAGGAAATCAGATGACAGATAATTATATTCATAATTACAGCCAACTTTTCTAAACTTCAAAAGAATGTTCTAAAAGCAGCAAAACTGCATGCATTCATTGAATTACAAAGCATAAATTCCAAGAATTTAGCAAACAAACTAAAGTCTTAACACAGTGATATTATTTGGAAACTAAAACTGGCCAGAAACAAAATAGCATGGCACTTTAACTTTAGTCTGCTACTTTCACCTTCTCAGTGACTGAAAACGCTCCTCTTACTATCCTTAAGTTCTCTAACACATCCGACATTGCACTTTGCCTCTGGAGCATCCTCAAACCTGAATCATGCAAATTCTCTGGGTGACCTTGTTAGGTTCATGAAAGATGCAACTCAAACAGTCAAATACATACATAAGTACATGGAAAGAAGTACCTAGAATGCTATGATAAAAATGAGATGAAATGGTTTCTTACATGGCTTTGTAGTTGCAGTGTAGACTGTGCTTGACTTAACCGAGAATCCCGCTTTTGAATGGCTCAACATCCACAGCTTGTAATTTGAACCAATCCGAAGGCCCGTCAGATTATATGCAAATTTCTGAGATGAGATTCTAACAGTATAATTCTTGTCTACAAATTAGTAACAGCAATGTAAAATGCAAATACCCAATCTAAGCCAACGTTTAACAAATTACATGATTTATTTTAGTCCACCAGTCACTCTAATACAGAGTAAAGCAGGGAGGCGACCTGACTGACGTCTCTGATGAGCGTAGACTCGGATCCGACCTGGGCTGGTGAACCAAAGTCCTCGGTGCCCACCTTCTCGTGGTGCGGACCGTTAGTACCCTTCCTAGGAAGGGGAACGAACGGGCACGGCAGGCAAAACCAGGGGAAGGCAATGGCAAACCACCCCTGTTAATTTGCCAAGAGAATCGTCATGAGACACACCAAGCCAAGAAACAATGGAGAGTGTTCACCATGATGATCGCTAGAGCTCCACGAGCTGACAGCACAAGGTAAATTTTAGAGCATAATAATTTATTCTGCACTACAAACAGGATAAATGGTCAATGTTAATTTGTTCTCAAAGGTCCTGAACTGAATAGAGATGAACTTCCTGTAAACAGAGCCAGTGTGCCATAGAACTACTCAGTGAAAGCTGGTGCCAAACGATACATACAACCATGCACAAACTGCCCACACACAGCATATTGAGCAAGCAGCCATTACCCTTTTGGGACAACACATTCTCATCACTCTGCTGCTAAATTCTCATTGTTTAACCAAACAACTAATATTTATGACACTGGCATTTAGTAAACAAGGCCTCACATAATATCTGTAATATCATACTTAACAATCATAGAATAACATACCGACACAAGCTTCATTGTCAACAGAAGAAACCAAACAGTAAACAAGAATGAATTCTTCTGCATAGCCACATGCTAGATTTGTAACACACTCCGGCTTATTCCACTTCACGTACACATATCCGTGATCACTACCATCTGGAATAACCACTTCGACATTCTTTGGAGGTGGTGGAACTAACAGAAAACATAAATAATGCAATAACAAAAAGTAAATCTTAAGCAATCCAATAAAACATTGATGTCTATGTTTATCAAGGGCACATGTATTTTGGCAGGAATCAATCATAAAACCAAGACAACAGTTGTAACTGTAAGTGGTATTCATGGTGAGATAATGTACCAGTATTAATCGTAATCATCTGAATAAAGGTTAAAGCTAAAATGCGAGCAGGATTTTAATACCATCAGAACTGTCCTACACTTTCTTACTTTTATTCAGCGCATAAAGGCTTGTGGACCATTTAATGCCACAAGGAATGCCGTTCACGTCAACTGAGACTCCAGCCTGTAGCTTGTTCATGTCTGGAATCAGATAGAGACCGTTGTCAGATGATAAGTTGTACTGCTGCTGTGATGGGGTTAACTCCTTCCACTCCACACTTGGCTACAATAAGTAAAAAAAGTATAGAAACACCTGACATAATTTATATCATATAAACAAAAAACTCATCAATATACAAATAATCTCTTTAGATCTCCCTCAAACATAGGATTTCTGTTACATGCTTGATTTGCAGTTTATTCAAAAATATATTCATAATTTTGCATACTTCTCACAAAATGTTCCTATTTCTGTCTCAGTTTTACATTCATACAAGTTGTATTAAACACCAAACTCACTTTGCAACGAGCAAAATCAGAGAAGGGCAGCGAGGAGCTACACCAGAAAATGGTTACTCCAGTCACGCTGGTTGGCTCTGAGACGTACATCCAGTGGATCAGTACATATGAAAAATTCTTGATGTCAAGCTCCACAACGACTTCATACACAGGAGAAATTGTTGGCAAACCTGCACAATGGAAATAAGAAAATAACGAAACTCGAACAACAAATTGAGATATTGTTTCAGTTATTATAATAAATCAGGTAAGCGTTTGATTTTGCATAAAATCATAAGAAGGCATAGCAATAAAACAACAATTTATCACCATTATTTTTCAGTAAACAAATAGATAACAAGTAAAAGAACAAAAATTCCATATGTTTTAGCTTGCAAAGGAATCTGTAATGGTCTAAGTCAATATGAAATGTAATCTTTCTGAACCTTTATACTTTGATGAGACAGCTCTATACAAAGTGCATACGACATGAGCTTTGACTAACCTAGCTCCATAACCCGCACAACCACTGATTAAAAAACCCATGCTTCAGCATCACTGCATGAACCAGACGCACATGATTTACAAAGTCAAGTGACCCATGACATTCAAGTGTTTGTCAAAACACAGTACTCTACTTTTACTATCCGCACAAAACAGTGCAGAATTGTCTGTTGTGCACTTTACGCCATCGACTGAAGCAAGACATGTTCACTAATCCTCTGTCTTCAGACACATGTCTCTATGCCCTGTCAGACACTGACCGTCAATACGACAATATTATTAATGTGGAAGTCTCTCCTTCACATTAGATCAGAGTTTATGCATTGATCATTTTATTCTCCAGGAAAAACCCTATTACATATGCAAGCGCCACCTGACACAGCTATAGAATAGTTTCAGACTGTGCAGAAACTGCCCACAGAATCTAAACCAAACTTTACAGTAAATTTTAGACCTAGTACTCTTAGAATGTAACTTCTGTAAAGCAGCATATGTCTCACATCTCACCACATCTAATTAGGTTACATTCTAATCACCCAGACTGCACATAGCCCTTCAAAAACCATCTGATATAACCTCCTAATAATCTAAAGTTCAGGAACTTCTAATTGTAATAATGATAATTTCTAAAACATCGTAAGTAGCAGGCTGCTTCTAGTGTACTTTACACAGTCAATTATATCAGCACTAGCACCAAAAGATAGTTGGACCTTAAGTTATTATATAGAGGAACCCTCGGTGATGACGCATTGTCTCTGAGCACATTTTACTGTAACAATATAAACTTTAAAAAATATTATGTTTTACAGTTCTGCTGAGCTCAGACAATTTTATTAAATGTCAAAGATGTAAAACAAAAACAAACCTGAACTGAAGGATGGAACATGGACTGGTTCCTGTGGAGCTGTGCAATTTCCCACATCATTCTGAGCTATAATTCGCACATCAGTTGCCTCTCGTTTCAGCTGAATCTCAAGGAAAGTATCTGTCGTTTTATTATTGTTCAGAGTTTCCCAGATCTCAGAAGATTTCACAGATGCAATATAATGGAAACCACGTCCGTTAAATCTTTCCAAGGGCACCGGCTGAAAAACAAATCAGCTCTAATTGTGACAATGAAGGTGAACATAATTTTCCTGATATCATTAATTTTGTCTAATTTTCACTCATATAAACTTTTTTCTGTCTTTATTTTTCTTCTTGCACTCTCTTCTTTCTTCTTTTTCCTTCTTCCTGTTATTTTCCCCACTCCTTTCTCTGCTTCCAACAAACACTTTACACCCTTGATCATCCCCATAACTTTTCCATTTTCTATGCACTGTTCCTTTAAGTTTTCCTACTTCCATTCTTTCTTTTTCTAGCTTCTATTTCTCTCTTTCCATCTTTATCTAATTTATCTTTCTGTCCCTTCTAACATTGTCCTTCTATTTTTCTAAAACATTTCTACACCCAGTCTTCTTTTTCTTTCCTTCCTTTCACTTTTTCTGATTATATTACTCACCTTCCAATATATCATGACATCTCTGTTGACACCATCCGGGGAAACGACGGAAAACCCTCTTGGATTCAAAACCGGCTGCTGATATGGAGCTGTAGCATAAAAGAATTTGCGTCATTAGCAAAGGAGCATGCAAACAAGCCGAATACTAAAATAACGATGAAGTGTAATTCCGTGAGGCCATAAAACTTCATTCGCCCAACCCGAGCGCCATCTGTAGAGTTTACACAAAATGCTTAAAGTCAGCAGTAGCAGTCGTTGTAAAAAGGACACGGTCCACCCCGCATTTCAAAGCAGACATACATGAACTTTCTCACAGCTTATTCCCAGTTCTGCGCATTCTGTCAGTTCTCTAATGTATACATATATATATACATATATATATATCTGCATAGAAACATGGGCAAGACAACAAAGACATTAGTTTAGCCTAAATATAGATTTTAGTGTTTTTAGGTCATTTCAAATTGTATCATTTGTTTTAACTTGTAAGTATATTATTATTATCATTATTAATTATTATTATTATTATTATTATTATAATTATGCAAGCCAGGTTATATTTAATAACTTATTTAGATGACATGTAAGATGGACAGAGGTCACAAAAACAGCCTAGAGAGGGGTCACATGAAGGATGGACAGGGGTCCGCTGACTGGACAGTGGTTTGGGTATAGATATCAGATTGACAGACGGAGGTGAAAGACACGAGGTGAATGAAAGAAAAGAAAAAGGAGGAAATTGGAGAGAAAAGCATTCACTAAAACTGATGGTCAAGCAATCAGCATCTGGAGATCCAAAAGGTTAATTAATGCATATATCTGATAGACAGATGGACCATGGATAATCATTAACTGAAGTGAACTGCAAACTCTTAAAGTTGTATTGCTAAAAATAAATGTATGCTATTAATAAACGAAAAACACAACAGGCATGTCTTGTTAGCTTCGGTCCATTCAACTTTGACACAATTTGCCACCGAGACACCATGAAAAATATTATTTGTACCACTGGATCCTTTTGTTAATGCAGACAAGCACAGCACCAACATCTTCTTCTAGTACAATGTCTAAATTTCAGAATATGTTCCAACTTGCTTCTCCACCACAGCCTGACTCTTCATTGGATTTCAAGTGGGCTTCTCCAACAGATTGTGATTTGACACTATAATTTCACTTGAAGCAACCACTGTCACCTAGTATATCATAATTAATAAAGGGGCTATAGAAGCTATTAGATTAGATTTGAATAGATAAAAAGAGATCCAAGGGAGAACACTTATCTTTTCCAGCACTTATCAGTAACTATTCAGAGCTTCAATGCAGACGCTTTTCAGATCTCTTGCCCAGGGATAAGCTGTTCCAGAAAACCATCGACACTAGTTTTGACAGCCTGAAGGATTAATACTATCTCGGGTACAAAAAAGTATTCCAAAAATTAATTAAATCTGAATAAAATATCCAGAGAACTTGCCTCGTTCAGATGTAATAAACTGAAACGTGGTTACATTGCTCCAGAAACCAGAACTCAAAGTTTTGACTCTTAGCCAAACTGTGTATGTCGTATATGGACTGCCAGGTAACGTGGCAGACGTCACACCATTCAACTCTGTAATGCTTTCATTGAACTGCAGAGTAACAAACAATCAGAAAACTAAAAGAATGTTCGGACAGAATCCAGGATAATAGAAATTTTATTTCCAGGGTCTTGTATAAAAACATTAAAACTTTAGTGGATTGATTAGTGTAATTTGCTAATTATTTTGCTTAATCCTATTATTGTTTTTATACATATTATTTCACCATTATTGCCATGATTATTCTCTTTTCTAGATCTAGCTTAAACTTTTATAATCATTGATTTCTATTGAATGAATTGTATATAGCTTTATATTGTTGTATTCTTGTTTTAATATGCTTCTGCTTTTACTGTAATGGTTTGCGGTGTGTCCAACTAAACTTGTAATAATAAACGAATACTTATATAGAAACAAATGCAAAGAAATCAACCAGAAGAAGCAAATATAATGAAAGCACAGCAGTTAAAATAATCAAATACATTACATGGCAGCAGGCCCTTAGCCAGCCACCCATGCAGCCGTCCTTAGGACGGCTGAAAATCATTTTGGACGGGCATAAATAGTGCATGGACGTGACGTCCTAAATGTGATATAATGTATAATCCATTCCCCTTCATCTGTGTAACGATATTCCTTTTCCCACACAATATACACTTCTCTAGCAGCTATTTATGATCGTGAAATTAAGTGCCAATTAGATGAGGTTGTTTCATGGTAATTGGTAACTGATTTGACTATATAAATACCTTGACCTTATGAATAATAATAGGGAGTTGGATTGATAACAAGTAATGGGACATATGATCAATGTCTGTTCTCTAGGCTATAACACTTAATCAAATTTATAAGGGAATTAAAAATTACAATCTGAAGTCAACAGATTGTTGTTTGTATCATTGTATATAAAACAAAACTGTTACAATTGTGATCAAAATCCAAAAGTCATTCAGTGTAGGGGCATTGCAGACCTCTGCAGTCGGACTTGTATGGTCGCGGCAACGGGCGGTCGCGACTTCATACGCTCACGGCATCAGGCGGTCACGACTTTGAATGCTTTTGGACGCCCTACTCTTTATTTCTGGCTAAGGGCCTGCATGGCAGTCAATGCAATTCTTTTATCTATATTTTTTCACAGCTAAGTTACCATTATGGATTAAAATTCTTAAATAAGGATCTGTAAATGTATTTCCTCTGATGTATGAAAGTCTGGTAAGGTAAAGTAATCCCTCTTTCATAACACGCATCTATCAGTTCTATGCAGTAGTTCCCATGACTTTATAAACAGTACATAGAAGCAGTTATAGTTAACATGTGACCCATCAACAGTTATCCTTAGAAGCGGGTTTTAAACCAAAGATTAAAGCACAATTACAACACTCAACAGCAGACCACAGCAAAGTTGTTGTGCACCTAAATTTTATACTCAGTACCAATAAAACGTTTGAAGATATCCTACTACGACTCTATGATAGCCCTGGTAAAGTATCAGCCTAAACTCATCAAAATATTTACTTCTAAAGGAAGTTTCTCTGGTCATAACAGTTGAGTTCAACTAGTTAAATGACACAGAACTCAACCAACTGACCACAATATAACTTGTAGAAAAGTGTTTATTGTACATAATAAAGTTATAAAAAGATCTAAACAGGTTCTTGAAGTAGCTGAGAGGCGCTAAAAAGGCAATATATATAATGTTGCAGTAACTAAACACACATCTGCTGCAAGAAACAGCCAAGAAGAGTTAACTGTATAAACCTGAACAGTTAGACATGAATCTGTGGAAGTAGAGCTCTGTTTCAACACTGACCTGCACATTTGTCACATCTACTCTGTTAAACTTCCATTCATTTGGATATACCCATCCCCATCTATGTTCATTTCTCCAAGCACTCATTCATTCAGAGCCTTCTAGAAGCACCTTTCCATGATGTCTATTCAGAGGCAATCCCAGTCCAGTCCATGTACAATAGAATGGCTTTCAAGTGACAATAACAGGTATAGGTAGAGACCCTGACCAGAAGGACACACAGATCCAGAGGAAGCCTATTCCAGCTGAATGGCCCAACAAGCACAGCAAAAGGCTCAACATTGAAGCCATTCACTTGATCCGTCCAGCCCCTCTCTGCAAGTTCCGACAAGTATCCCTTCCAGTATCCGAAGAGCATCTTCTGGAAAGTATCTTGTCTTTGGCCGGCGATCGTTAACTGCTGGTCTACCCATCTGGAACTCTCTACCTCCTTCTCATGCTGACAACACTTTTACTGAGACAATCTTTCACTTTAGGCTGCAAAACTTATTGTACTGTACTGTATCGATGTGACTTCATCCATCCTATCCATTCTCATTTCTCCATGTATTAATTCACTCAGTTTCCATCCATCCCCTCTCACAAAATCCATCCATTCATCATTGGGTCGCATCCATTCCATTACTACCTACCTACTGCATACTGCCATCTATGCATTCACTTGCCATGTGGCTCCATCCACCCCATATAAGCTCATTTCTCCATTTCCATAACTCCCATATATCCTTTCTCTGTAAACTCCATTCATTCATAAGTTGGTTCCATCCATCCCTCTCCACCTATATACCTCAATCCATGTATCCATTCAGTTGTCATTTGGCTCCATTCATCCACATTTCTTATCCTAGCAATCCTCAGTCAATAGACACCTTTTAGCAGCCTAGCTGGAGCAGAACGTCCAATTTACACACGTTTCCTTTACCAGTGTCCCTTACGACGTAACGTATTCACAAACTGCAAAAAGAGACCAGCGAAGAATGACATACATGTTAACTATAAGCGCAGTGCATGCTTTGTCTGTGATGAGATTAAGCCAGATGAACATGAAACAGCTAAATCACTTCTGTTGAGCTGAATTCAATCTCACCTGATCCCAATTAGACTTGTAATCCAAAGAATAAGTCAGCAGCCGAGGGTCATAACTGAAACTGGAAGACGGAGGATTCCACTGAACCACAATCGACTTCCCATCGTCCAACAAAAACCCGCCGACAATTTTTGGAGGATCTGGCCAAACTGTAACAAGATTTCTCACAGGTGAAGGATTTCAATCGTTAACATTAGAAAAGGCAGAGTTTTAAATGTAGCTCTAGTTGTATTTAAAA
Organism: Allolobophora icterica; assembly: GCA_963556255.1. Lineage (NCBI taxonomy): Eukaryota > Metazoa > Annelida > Clitellata > Crassiclitellata > Lumbricidae > Allolobophora > Allolobophora icterica. Next base: position 32,255,939 of record OY744607.1, on the reverse strand, counting down.
TAGTTTCTTTGTTTTAACTATGAACTGTCTCCACCTTGATGTTAGGACAAATAACAAAATCCAGCTACGTTTAATGAAAATTTTTATTATGAATAAATCATTAGGAATGAGCAAAAAGGCAATTGAAACATAACATCTAAATACAAATTGCCTATTTGTTGTCTTTCTCTTGCCTGGTTCTGTCACTCCACGAATTTTGCACAAACACACACAAACACAAAGAAATATTGATTTAGAGCTGTTTCTGAGGTTCACAGAATTCCACTTGTTCCACACAAGTACTGAAAAACCGCTGTGACTTTTAATGAACAAAGTAAAACTACTGAACCACTGAACCAATCTAAGCAAATAACTAAACGCCTTGTTTAGAATCAATGATATATCCATATTTTCCATTACACAAGGTAACAGTCGATGTTTCTTGAACTTAAACCAAACAGAGCTTTGAGAGGTTCTTGTGAATGCTCATTCACAACATATCAGACTACATGACATATATTACATAATGCGGAAAGTGGGAGCAAACACAATCTAAAATAGCAAACTTTGATTCGTTTTGCCCTTTAAAACATCCAAAGCTAGACAACTTAAGACAGTTCCTGAACAGAATTTCCTTCACCTCTGTCTCAACATGAGTAACTCACAAATTAGCCACTAGTTCAACGGGAAGTTTCCGAAATAGCAACCCAATTTAATCCTAAGCAACATTCAGCATGAGTGGGCATAAGCCTAATCATAAGCCTAATAGCAGTAATAAAATCACAACCTCGGCCTACGTTACATCCTCAGTGGGATGATAGGAATGCGAATGGAAGACTAAGGCACAACTGAATGAAATGCTAAGTTCCCATGAGACAATTGGCAGGATCCTGTCTGACTATGGTCCTCCGAATTGCACAACAGGTGGGTTATGACTCCATTAGACAACACTAACCAGCTGGCCATCAGTTGACAAAATGACAGACTGACGTCACTATTTAAGCATTGGCTTTTTACATCTGTGTCAGAAGTTGAATCTGGCCGCAAC